>JAFIRS010004175.1:0-97469 GCA_018342105.1 Gonioctena quinquepunctata | reverse complement strand
TTGAGTTGGAGAGGTGATATTTTTCAAGACCGCATGGAATTTAGTTGAAATATATCGTTTTTTTGAATATACATAAGATAAGATGAGATAATTTTTTTCACAAGATATTTTACAAAATATTCCAGAATGAAAAAAAAACAATTATAATTCTTCAGGAAGTATACACCACTGGTTATTAAATACGGGATTTGGTCGGAAAATGATTGTATTGTCTGTTCGGAATATTGGTTTTCATGGATGTTCAAACAATCAACTCACCTACTATCTCTTCAAGTTCTTCATGGCATTGTTGAGAAAACGATTTGCCATTCTCAGATTCATCAATAAAAAAACCTGTGATTTAAAAAAACATTAATTGTCACATTTTTCATTAAAAATAAGGATAAAGGTTATTCTTGCAGATCGTACATAATTCCTGCATATAACGAAAACACATTTCTTTTGGTGCATTCTCAAAATACATATAAATATATAAAAATCAAATTTGGTTCTCTGTAAATCGCATCATGTTCAACTCAATATTTTTTCCGAACTCAAAAAATTAAACTTTCGACAAAATACTCAATTTTGGGAATATTAACTAGGCTCAGAAGTTATTGGACAATCGAAAGAAAAAAATATAATCATATTCTCAGCCCTAAGAAAATATAGTAAGAAAAATTGAATCGAAGCAGAATCAGATTGAAACTCTTCGATTAACTTCCAGTAAAGACAAAAAATAAATCGATAAATCTGAATTGATTTTTATTGTATTGATAATAATCGTCATTTACGAAGTTCATGGCATTCATTTTTTTTAACTGCCATCTTCAGTAGTAACATTTATTGATGTGACTTCGAACTCAACAGCTAATTTTACTTGAATATTAATCAAAAATGATCAAAAATGAAAATGGAAAACCACCTCTGTCAGTGGCAATCCGTCACTCGACCTGAATATGAGGGACTCTCAAATAATAGGTAAGCTTCATGATGCTACCGATTTCAAAACATAAAAGCACATCCAGGGTGTTTTTCAACCCTGCTGCGAAGTGTGGGACTATTGGAGTTAACACGTTTTTCTTTCAATAATTTCAAATAGCCATATTTTCGTTATTTCTGAAGTTTTGAAAAAAATGTACTTCAAAAACTAGCTGAGTTTATTGGGTTCAATGTATTGAAAACAAAATATTTAAAAACACCCTGTATATATGTGCCTCAAATCACAACAAACTGTTTAATTCATCGGTATTCAATACTGGCGCTTGGGCTATATTAGTATTCTTCTCATCCTGGTGTATGTCATAAAGAAAAAAATTATGACAAGAATATCAATAACAACCGAAAATACATCGTAACGTGAAGTGTAAAAGTACAAAAATATATTGTTTTTTAGTTGGATGAAAATTTCAGAAAATAATGAGAAATAATATTCACCTGTTATTATGGAAGTTTCGAAATCGAATCCTCTACCCAGGAAACTGTTTCTGCTGTTTTTATCGATCATTTCAGGGCCAAACGAGAAATCATCCAAATTTATTGAACGATTTGCAGAAACACTGATTTCTGTAGGATCTTTTGGTATATTCGAGTAGCATTCCTTTAGGTTATCCTTCACATCTGAAAAAAATATGGGATAGCACGGTAGAACTAGGGTTCGGAAACATTTTGAAGTTTAAAGGGACCTCATATACTCTCTCTAATTTCGAAACTGACATTCTATTCTTCAAAAGAATAATTTATATTTTCATAGATCAAGGCAAAATGGTACAATTTGAAAAATGGGATATTTTCCAAGAAACAAAAATACACAGGAATAAGAAACGTCAAAATCAAGTCTTCAAGACGCATTTTTGCCTTGATTGGTAACCATTGTCAAGAAAAAAATATACTTTCCAAATATGAAACATATTGATGGTTCTGAAATAATGAAACTCTCTCATCACAAAATGTTACGTTTTCCTGTGCATTCATGAAACACACATCATTTACGTTTGATGAAACAAAGTACAGATCGACAGCCATTGGAATAATTTGAGGAATCTGAATTCAGCCATCACGTCCATTGAATTTCCAAAATAGAGTTTTGAAATTTGGCATAACGTAATCATGCCTGAATACGCATTTTTCGACATCATAATCGAGACTTTACACTATTAATTTTTTTTGTAGAATAACAATTGTGTTACAATACAACATATAAGTGAAATTACAAATCAGTGTATTGTCAATTCAAAATATAATACAATTCGAGTAATATACCAAGACATGTGAGCAAACCTACTGAAATGAGTGGTAATTTTTCAATCTTCATGTAGTAACCCTACACGTATTGTAATTTTCCGAACTGTTGGTCAGTTTCCAATCAAAAGTTTTCAAAATTCACAATAATTGTTTGTGACTTGATTTACTACAGGTTATGAAAATATATTAAAACTGAAATTACTCTGAAGTCATTAAAAATTTACAAATATTTCCAGTATCTTTATAACTCTGACTTGAAAATAACATGAAGTATAGTAATTTAACTGAAATATTTCCTTTTTCTTACGCGTAAAATTACAACAAATATTTTGTAATTTCACTAAATGCAGTTGGAATAAGTCGTGTAGTGGATTTACAAAACTGAATTTTATTATAACATATATTGTTATGCGTTAAAACTTCCAACACATTTTGTAAATTAACTGTAGACATTTTTAACAGTGTACCACTTCAAATGGTTTCCTGTATATTTTTCATGATCATCAGAAAGAAAGTTTGTAACATGAGTGTCTTCGAAAAATCTGGAATCGTGGGGATGGTCGATTTTTCGATTATACAAAGTTGGTCATGGAAGGAAAACCGGAATTATTTCTGTTGAAGTTGTTCATTGGTTGGAATGATTAACATTTCTTTTTCGTTGCCAACTCTGGGTAATTGGAAAATCGTTCATATCTCCACCCTTTCTGAACGAATTTCAAATTCCTATCATCAGTTATATCCCAAATTCCAAGCTTTTTCGGGTGATCATAAATAATATATGGAAAAAAAAAAGACCGGAACTGTTCTATTCATTCTGATTTGGAAATGTGCATATTTGGGCATGATAACGATATTCCAATTTGAAAAGCTTCTCAAAAACAAAGGAAATTTGAGGGGCGTGCCCCACCTCGAAAGATATAATGTGAAAACAATGCGTGGAGAATAGCTTCAAGATATTACAGCAGCTTGGGCGCTTCTCAAAGTAATGTGATGTTAAACCAATGAAAGTGCGTTAATAGAAATTTAGAATTTGAAAAGTAATTCAATGGAATACCTCCATTGAAAGTTTGTTAGAAATAAAAACTAATTACAAACATATGAAGATCGACTACAGGATTGAATTTGCGAAACACTATTCAGGCGCGTTATTCCTAGTCACCAACCAAATGAGTTTTAACCTTGTCAATTTCGTAAAATAAATCCTTTACTTACATTTCTAAATGAAGAAGATGGAAAACATGAGAAAATAAGTAAAGATGAACTTACCATCTTTTTTCATTAGTGAGGTTTCATAGTTACAACCATTATATTTAACAATGCACAGGTCTCCTTGCAATAATTTGATATTTTTCATGTGGTACATACCCTCTGGGTTATCGTGAAATTCCACTGGAGCAAACATGATTTCTCTTCACAGTTTGGAAATGAGCTTAAAAAATAAACTATCAAATATGTTCTATTGTCATGCACTCGAATGTTGGAATGACCATGAGAATATTTAGAATATATACACTGATACACTGCAAATACTAAAAAACAACTGACCAAATGAAACACAGCTAAGGGATGATGCCGAAAAGTCCCGGAACTTTACTTTATATGTAAATATGTTTATAAAATACAGTTATGTTCTATTTTTAGCAATTGATGGAAATGCAGTGCCTATTTCAAATCGGATTGGATAGCGGCATTCAACTTGGATAGCCATGTTAGCCAAGTTAGGATAGGTTTTGTTAATTTTTCACGTGTGTGCAATCTGGAACGTAACTTGTGATTTTGTGGCTCGTCCACTGTCTAGGGAACTGAGTTATTGACGCGTTTTACATTTCCTGGCTTTTTAGCGCAACCAGTAAATATACGATATGCGCTCAGTCTCCAAGCATTGTCATTAACCATTAAACCATTCTTACCTTTCTTGATCAATATCAATATACTATTTCGCAAAACACTTTTTTTAACAGGCTTTGTTTGTTTCTCTATTTATTTGTACTTGCAAGTAAATTTTGACCCATTTCTAGTTGTCTGATTATTAATGTTTGGCAGGTGTTCATAACTCCGGTGACAGTGATCCGGAGAATAATCGAGGTAACCGTTCTATACTCCGTCCGACCAGAATGAGTCTAAATCGTGAAATCAATCTAGGATTGAAAGAAATCCTTAAAGTAAATTGCAATCTCAACGATAAAGTTGATCTTGTAAATGAGGTACTTACCAAGTACAAACCTTTAATAGTCGATATAGTAAACAATTTCGAAGAACTCCTGAAAACTAACCACTATGACGGAGATATACTGCTAAGATAATTTGTTGCGAAATGGGGACCAAAATGGAAAGTAAACATACAGGGAGATTTCTTCGAATCCGACGACAATGATGCAATGGGAACACATGTCCCAAACGTCGAGGTCGACAATAAATTCCAAGCCCTGGAAGAATTAGATGAAAAAGTGCAGGAACAACATCAAGATTCTCCAATTATCGTGAAAAACAGGATTGAAGCACCTCCGATCATCATTAAAGAGAAAAGGCACTGGCCAAACATCAGTACGACTTTAAAAAACCTTGGAATTAAGTCGGAAAAAAACTTTAACACCAAAGACGGACTCAAGATGATACTGCAAAATATGGAAATGTACGATAAATGCACTAACACCTCAGACCAGCATACAGTTCAATATTTCACCTTCAACAAGCCTCAGAACCGCGAAATTAGAGCAATCTTCGAAGGGAATGCTGAAGATATCGAACCAGCAGAGATAACAAAATAATTACAAGATAAAGATTTTTTTTCCACCTATCGTCGCAAGATTCAAAGGCAGAAACGGCCAGAATATGCCGGTAATCCTTGTGATCGTTCCTGAAAATCAAAATGAGATCAAAAACATCACCCAGATATGTGACATGGAAGTCCGCTTTGAACTCCAACGAAAAAAGAAGAGGATCGGACCGTGCTACAACTGTCAGCGTTTTGGACACAGTGCCTACAACTGCAAGGCAGACCCAGTTTGTAGGCACTGTGCAGGAAAGCACGAGTCTAGAGAACATAACAAAGATGAACCTGGCCCGAACAAATGTAGTAATTGTGAGGGTCCACACAAAGCTAACTATCGCGGATGCCCTAATTTTCCTATTAGCGAAAAAAAGGATCCACCACTCTCTCCCAGGCGTCCCAGGCCACTGAGAAATTAGGAAAACAATTCTTAGGAGCCCGAAAATCCATAATTCGAAGAGCTGTTCGCATCTCTAGACGAACTCAAGGAATTCTTGAGGAGCAGGCCTATTTTGGCAAACATTGTTTCAATAAAATCACAATATTACATGGATCAAATGATTTCTGTGGAATCATAGGAGCTACCACAAACAGATGTCCTGGTACTTACCGAAAAATATAAAATGTGATCTAGAATTGATATGGATCATAATTGAATAAAAAAATTACAGCAAATAAATTCTTAACATTTATATGATCTACCTAAGACATTAAATAGTGTGTGCAGGAATATGTAGCCGGTGCCAAATATGTTCATTTGTGGTCGCCGCAGTTGGGGACGAACCGGGCCTGTCCAGTCCATTACCGTCTGGAACTATAGCAACGCTAACGGTTTCAGTACATACGTCACAAACCCGGAAATTCAAATGATAGACCAATTTAAAAACTATATTGAAAAAATTATGAAACATGTATAAATATTTTGTACTTATTTTCTCGAAAATAAATCAAAAACATCCGACCAAAGGGGTCAGCCAGGTTTGATAGGCCTTCTTATTCTGAGTTATGGGAACTTAGCTTTGATAGTCTTTGTGAGATGTCATAGAAAACTGGCCTCTGCAGTAGTCCACGAAGAAAATAATTCGGGTTAATTGATAACAAACCAGTGGTCCATTTTACTGGCAATTTTCAATTATTGAAGTCAAGCCTAGTCGGAAAGTTAGTTTTTCGACACCATTCAACATGAAAATGAATTTTAGGATGTCGTACTTCAGCAATCCTTATACAGTGCGGCTTTCAATATCCCCCCCCCCCCCAATCTGTTAACTTTTGAACAGTTCGACGTAGAACAATAAAAAAACTTATCGAATGATATCACCAATACTACTTTTTTAAATTAAAGACATTGGGATTGCCCGATAGATGGCGCGGGCACATCATCTTGATAATTTCAAATAGCATGGGCATGGGCATGGGTCAAGTGGCACATCGTTGGAAATAAAATTAAATTATCTTCTAAACCATCCTAGTTTTTTTCGTTCAAACGTTTTTTTGCATTTGAAATGTCAAATACAAGTGCGGATCTGAATAGTAGCGTTACTTCAATAACTTTTGAACGGTTTGATGTGAAACAATGAGACATGAAATTAATTGAATGGTATTACCGGTCCTACTTTTTGAGGGAAGATACATTACAATTATTCGACAGAGGGCGCTGGGGGCACTTCAACTTGAAAATTTCAAATTGCATAGGGGGTCAAGTGGCACATCGTTGAAAAGATAACTCAATTCTCTTTTCATCCACCCAATTATTCTTATTTTGTCTGTTTTTCTTCACCATATGCATTTTAAATTTTCTTATACTTGACATTTCAAATGCATATTGTGAAAAAACGAAATAACGAAATTGAAAAAAAAACTAGATTGTTGAAAAGATAATTGAGTTATCTTTTCAACGATGTGCCACTAGACCCCCCATGATATTTGAAATTTTCAAGTTGATGTGCCCCCTCGTGCCATCTATCGGCCACTCACAATGTCTTTCATTTCAAAAAGTAGTATCGGTGATATCATTCAATACGGTTTTTTTTATTGTTCTACGTCGAACAGTGCAAAAATTAACAGGGTATTGAAAGCCGCACTGTATACCCAACTCCAACTTCATCCCCTATCGAGTGATCAATAAGAGTGAGGAGCAGAGAGTGACTATTATTTTAATGATTTTATCCAACCCAGGGTTTTTTTCTGTAATCTTATCTTATTTTGCTTGTTCTACAGATTAATTGAATAAATCTTCATATAAGTGAAGCATGTCCTTCAATTTGAAGCTTAATCCTCAAAATAAATGATATAATAATAATATAAATTGGGAAATCTATATCAAACATACTTTCAATCAAATTCATCAACCCGTGAATTATAATTGAGTGAATAGAAGATTCAAAAGATTATCGCACAAAAATATCTATTTTGTAATAATTATACTATTTGAATAAAACTAAACATTTCGCATGGAGAAGGCATGAAATGCGTGAAACTATCATTTTGGTTGCATACAAAAGATACCACACGCGGCTAGGGGCTAAGTGGTACTAGCGTTAGTCTTGTGCCCACTGTTCAAATCCCGCATCCGGCGAAAACAAATTTTCGAGGCTCCAACAGCGGCTTCGGATCCCACTATAAGAGGTGAGGCTCCCGTGTTCTTAACTGTACAAGTGTTCATCCACTACTGAGGGTTGGTCAAACAACTAAGAAAGCTATTAAAAACAATTTTACAATACGCACTCCTGTCTCTTATTGAGAAAACTGATGCTGAAATTATTTCTGGACTGATGTTTGTTAGACAATAAAGGAAATTGAGTACTGTAGAAATATATTTGAATCAATATGATTCACATACATTTCTCAAGTCGCTTTTCAAGAGCTTCGAAGTAACACAAGCGCCCGAAATTAAAAAAAATATATTTCTCCATCTCCATCATTCTGACTCGGATATGTTTCAGAATTCTCCACAGAGGAATCATTCGAAGTTGGTGCCGACTTTTTTCAAAAACTATATTTATCTTGGAGTTCTGGGTAGATCTGATGTAGTTCTACAGTTCCTTGGCAATTTTGGAAAGTACTAGCAAATCGTGTATTCTAATCGGGAAAATAAATTGATGGCGCTAACTTAATTCTGTTTTTTTTAATTATGTGGTAGTTCCGGAGTTCTGGCGAAATAAAAATTTTTTAGAAAAAATTTAAACATTGATTTTAAAAAACAACCATTCCGAAAGGAGAAACAGGTATTTCAGTTCTGATACAAATTCAAGTAGTACTCATCGAGTTCTACAAAATACGTTGATCGAGTTCAATCGGAAAAACTAACTTCTAAACAATTGACATTCCGAATGGAAAAAAAGGAATCTTAGAACAGTTTGTTCTGATGGGAGTTCTGATAATCTCTCGGCGAGTTCTGCCAAATATGTATATCAAGTTTGAAGTTGTTTTTTTTATTTATCAGCTATCATAGGGTGTCGACATAAAAAAAAACAATCATTCCAAATGAAAAAAAAAGAAGAATCCCAGAACAGTTGAAATGGGAGTTCTGAGTTGCACTCAGCGAGTTAGGCAATGTGTATCGAGATTGATTAAAAAAAAACTCCTTTAGTTATCAGCTATCATGAGGTGACGACTTCAAAACATTTTAATTTCGACTGGAAAAAGCGATTTTCTGTACAATTTGCATGGGAGTCTGGACTAGTAAAAATATGTTCGTTGAGTTTGACCAAAAACCTTTTATTTTTATTCATCATCTGTCATAAGCTGTTACCATTGGAAAATCAACATTTCGATTGGAAAATCAACTCAGATAGGAAAATTATGTTTTTCGATTAAACTCGATGAACATATGAACCCCTCTCAGAACTGATATATTTGATGTTGTGAAATGCACAAAATTAGAGAAGTGACACCAGTAACAGCTGTAGGCGGATGGTGGCTTTTTTGGAATCGAATCAAATCTTTCTTTCTTTCGATATTTGATTTTGTTTCATCCAAAATGATAGTTTTCGAAGAGCCATTTTTTATCTATTCCAAAAGAACTATGCTCAAAAACAATCAATAATTCCAGAACTCTTCCATATACAAAAAAAAATTACTTCAGAACAAATTTTTTAACGAAATGGTGCTGCGTGAAGTTAGCGCTTATATTATCATAACGTTAACAGAAATGTTAAGTTCTAGCCCAGTTCTGGAAGTGAACAGAAGTCTTGGAAGTATTCGTTAAACCCCTGTTTCTGTCTTGGAAATTAACGATCTATATACATACATGTTACGTAGAGTATACCTGAGTTCTATTATTCCATCACTATTTGTAATATCCGGGTGATTTTTTTCCGTTTTTGAATTTTGAGAACCGTGGGAGTGATTAGTATCAGATTAGGTATTGTTTACGGAATATATTTAAACTCTAATTGATGATGCCAACTTTGTGATGTACGTATTTGGGAATATTTACATAGAGGCATTAACAAATCCATTCATATAGCACCATAAAATTGAGCGGGAACTTAAAAGAATTGAAACTTCTGAAACATAACGATACAGAGATTTTAAGTTCCAGGCCAGTTCGGGAAGTAAACAGAAGTCTTGGAAGTATGCGTTAAACCCATGTTTCGGTCTTGGAAATTAACAATCTATATACATACATGTTACATAGAGGAAACCTGAGTTTTATTAATTCATCACTATTTGATAATATCAGGGTGATTTTTTCCGTTTTGAATTTTGAGAACCTTGGGAGTGATTAGTATAAGATTAGGTATTATTTACGAAATATTTTGAAACTCTAATTGATAATGCCAACTTTATGATGTATGTATTTAGGAACATCTACATAGTGGCATTGATAAATCCATTCATTCAGCTGGGAAGAAACCGACATATAGCACAATGAAATTGAGTGGGAAATTAAAATACTTGAAACTTCTGGAACATAACGATAACAAAAATATTGAATTCCAGGCCAGTTCTGGGAGTGAACAGAAGTCTTGGAAGTATTCGTTGAACCCCTGTTTCTGTCTTAGAAATTAACAAGTTATATACATACATGTTACGTAGAGTATACCTGAGTTTTATTATTTCATCCCTATTTGTAATATCCGGGTGATTTTTTTCCGTTTTTGTTTTTTGAGAACCATGGGAGTGATTAGTATTAGATTAGGTATTATTTACGAAATATGTGATGTATGCTAATAAGAAATCTCTATATCAGACAAAATGTGCAATCATCAGAGTTAAAATGTAAAACGGCACTTGATAATATAAGAGTATTCTACAAGTACATTACATTGTAATCTAGAGAAAACTTATTTTATTAGGATTCATAATTAGCCATAAAGAACTGTCCTGACTTAAATTTAAAAATTAATGACGGTAGATTCTACAATAAGAATAGACAGTTGTGTAACCGGAGTTAACGGCATATGTGAATATTGGAAAATAATGATATCCAATTCAAATCCGCTTTCTCACATGTTTCCAACTATGTTTCCCTTATTTTTTTATATTTTCCATTTTTGGTAAAACTTCTACTATATATTTCAGAAATAAAAATTGAAACTATCATTGGTCACCAAACATGTGTCTACGACGATATAAGAGAACAGATGTACTTCGACCAAATTATGAGTGTTTTATATTTATTTGGGTTTTTTATATTTCTTTGGTTTCAAGTTAATATCTCCCGCATTATTCGATCAAAAAGAAAACTTTATTGGGATATTCTGTAAAAACAAATTTGGAAAAAGCTGTGGTTATGAAGCCGCGTTTCAATGATAATGGTGTCCACTAGGAGAAATATGTTGGCAGCGAAGCTACCATTTTTTCCTTCGTTTGTGTTTTTTATTCCGCATTCTCGGTCATACAGCCACTATACAGGGTGTCCTTGGACTTCCTCTTTTCCTCTCGGGAATGTATAGATGGGGTCAAAATATCACCAGTACTCCATATAACTTTTGTTGCTAAAAGCCTTTGTTACCAAGTTACGGGCCCTCAAAGTTACAAAATGAAAAATGTTTTTCTTTGATAACTTTCAAAGTGAATATTCAAAATCATCTTAATTTTGGTGATTGACTAAACAAATGAATTCCTTCGATGAGCTTCCATGCAGGAGTCAGTTGTTTTGCTACAAAGTCAGGAACGGACTACCCCCGATGGTCCACACCCCAAAACTTTGAAATGACAGATAATTTTTCAATAATTTTCAACAAAATAAGGTTACGTAGACAATTTTCTGAATGAAAGTACTCGTGTGGAAAGTCGATCGTAGCAACGATTCCTAATAAAAATGCAGTTTTACTCGACGACATCAAACCCGATCGTCCACCATTATTTGAAATGAAAAATGTTCACAGTAGAAATACTAATGCTAACGTTAATTGAACAACATTCATAACAGGGATAATACAAAATATGCTAAAATAAAGTCGTAAACAAAAAGGACATTACCTAGTTGAAAGTTTCATTCACAATGTGGATATTTTTTCAAATGAAATATCAAGTTATGTAGATTCGTGGTGTTTTTGAACTAACAAGCTACTATACTATATATATGAAATATCGAATTCAGTCCATATTTTGTATGTACGCGTGGAATAAGCACGTTTCGTGTTGTGTTATCTGAATCTCATGAAACTCAACATTTGGATGTTGCAAATTCGTATTCACAGCTTAAATGTTGAGGAGTTTCACTGATGAGTATAATTCCATGGGAGAGAATCTTTAACCCGAAGATAAATTCAGCTGAAAAAACGCACATCGGAAGACATAACTAATAAAAATCAAACGAATGAACTACAAAAACGGCTGCACATGAATGGGTGAAAAATATCCGGTGAATAAATTTATGTTCCATTTCTTCCACAGATGTTGACAAAAACACCTCGTAGAAAGAAATAAAATTAGTGTGGATGAAAAATGACAACTGGAATGCGATTTTGTTTTGTTGAGTGGTGCGTTGTCATTGTATTGTCAATATTCTAATAGGACAGTTTGAAGTGTTTTGATATGGCCGAACAGTTTACATTCAACGAATATGCAGATATGCATGCATTGTATGGACGAGCATTCAGTAATGCTGCAGAAGCCCATCGTCTGTATGCCGAGCATTTTCTCAATCGAACGTTACCGGCAGGAGAAACGTTCGAACGTGTCGATCGCAGCTTAAGGGAGACAGGTATGTCTAATGGATAATTAATTGGAGCCTGTTGTTTCATTTCGATATTATTATAGGTTCAGTTTTAGATGGATTGGTAGAGGTGGGCCATATTCATGGCCACCGCGGTCTCTGGATTCAAATCCATTGGATTTCTTTCTTTTTACATTTTCGAAATGAATTTTTTTAGTTAGGATTGCACCAAATTTGAAAAACCCTTCTCATTTAAAAATTTGGAGGGGATGCTTATAATTCAGAGGGGGTGCTCATAATTCAGAGGGGGTGCAAGAAGGGGGTGATATTTTCATACTGTAAATTGTCAAATTGACAATAGAAATCGACCTGTTTCAGGTTTTTGGAACAAATACATATTAACGCTAAAAATGAACTGATTCCATACTTATTGGACCGCACTGTATATCAGACAATATTAAATCCAACAAAAACATTCATGATTTCAATATAATTCCAATACGCGCCAAAAAAATGATTACCATGTGATTGTGAAAAATGATTACCATGTATCATTTACTACTGACCTATCTTTTAAGTCGCCTAACAATATCGCACTGACAATATTTAATGAGCTGCCAATCAGTCTGAATGATTCTTTAACGATATTTCCGTTCTAGACAATTTTTAAAATGTTTCTACTTGGCAAGTGTATTATAAGTGTTAGTGAACTTTTTGATATTTGTTTCTGTGACGAGATCTATAAATTTCTTGTAATTGAGGATACAAATGTATATCTATCTTCAAAATATAAAGGTCTCGCCCCTGACGATATAAAATTTGACTTTCACAACAGCATTGCACATTATATTTCAGTAGGAACATTTTGAGAAAACATGGAGGTGGCAGGGCCTCTATAAAAATATTGCTGCCGCCAACTCACCTCCATACTCGGAAATTTTATCCATTATTAATCATTCTCTATAGTGAGAACTCTTGCAGAATTAGAAGATGCCAGGAATCTGCGTAAAAATATTGATGAAATTTATTCATAAAATAACCAAGATGCTAATTTATTATTGACAAGATATCTACATATAATCATAATGACATGTTTTTGGCAGAAAAATATTTCAGTTAGATGAACTACCACTTTGAGCGTATGGAGAATATACAATTTCAGTGGAAAGTTGGTGTACAGAATGATGTTCTTTAATAAACACGATTTTTTTGCTAATGAATAGAATAATTATATCAGAGGAGGCTTATGCTCGTTTCATTTGCTCAAAGTAAAATCAATTTCACAATCATGAATTAATACTTCTGCTGGTCAATGAACAAGAAGTATTATCGAAAAATTATTTGAAGAAAAATTCAGGTATAGCTCGATAGAAAAATGACAAATGAAGTGTTTCTTTGACAAAAATATTTGACAAAATCAATTGGAATTCGTGGATGTTTCAACATATGTGATGAAGATTCAACTTTGAAGAAGTTCTGTTCCAACCAATAATTATGTTGATGAAGCATGAAAAATTGAGTATGAAATAAGAGAAGATGTGCATCACCGTGTTCCAGTGAATTTTTCTAGATGTTTGTATCGAATATAACGAAAAATTTAATGTTGGGATACATGTTATATTCGGAAATTTAAGTCGTATGGAAACAAATGCTACTGATGGATAGAAACACAATTGAACCACAGTATTCCAAAACAAGCATTACTATAATGTTCCAAGAGTCGCCACGTAATGGAGATAAAAAAATCCAAATTCGAAATGAATTCCATAAAGTTCAGTCACTTGCTATAAAGCAGGTTGGATACATTACTTCTTTTACAACTTCATCTATGAATCGTTATTTGAGGATCGGTGGTTCAGAAAAATCTACAAAATATCCGAAATATCCCGATATGATGAGAGTTATTCGGTTAGCTAGGAAATTATCGAAATAGCACACAACAACTGAGGGAGACCTGCATCTTTCAAAAATAGTTAGACTTTAGGCAAATAGAACGTTGTCAGTGAGCCAAGCGACCAGATTGTAAAGCAGTATTCGTTGTAATTGGAGTTTATACAATACAAATTGTTCATTCTGAATGCGCCACTGATTCAACGAACCCGAGGTGTAATAATATTTTTGAATACAAGCTTTTATACAACAACCTATTCTATATCCGATATTATTTAGATATTTTCATAATAGCACCCAAAAATTGAGGAAGACGAATTTTTCGAAAATCAGTTGCATCTCATCAAAATGTGAAGTTCCGGGACTGTCCTGGAAGTTATATGTAATTTCCGGGACCGTCCTGGATCTTAACGTTTACGAAAATGTAACTTCCAGACCAGTCCTGGAAGCTAACAGAAGTCTCGGAAATACATATATATATATATATATATATATATATAGACATATATTATATTTATATATATATATATATATATATATATATATATTATATATATATATATATATATATATATATATATATATATATATATATATATATATATTGTTATGTTATGAAAAACCAGTTATATATTTTAAAAAGAAAAAACCCACAAAAAGAATAATCACTTAATAGTTATTAGTTTCAAGAGATTGTTTTTAAATTATTTTAGAAATTCTATTTCCTTTATTAAGCCTCTGTATAATATGAATAGATAAACATATCCAAATTATATAACACAATCAATTTCATACACTATCAGAATGATTACAACCCATAATTCTTCAAAAGACAACAAAAAGTCTAGATTTACAAAATTTTCCTGAATAAAATGTGATCTACAAATTTATAAATTTGGAACATACAGTTTATGAAATTGTAGCTAACTAAAAGTAGCCAATGGTAGAACAGCAAACTTCTTGATGACAATAGGCAATCAGGGAACAGATGGTCACATGTAGAATTTGAATTTGTGAGGGAATAAGAACGAGAAAGTGTCAGAGGCAATTATTACTGAAATTTGTACATAGTTAATAAGAATGGAAAAATAGTTTTATGTATAAGTTATGACAAATAAACCCAAACAGTGAAAATGTGACAATTTAGTGCGCGAATTTAAAAATTCGAATCAGAGGGAAGGAACAAAAATGGTATCCAGGTGACAACAAACAAAGCCACAAGGAGATCGAAAATAAATTTAAAACGAATGCCACATTATATTTTGGGAGAAAGAAAAATTGAATAATTTCAACATTATAAGCGGAAAACCAACATTACCTTATTTGTACACCATATACAAGTATCCATAGCTGTTTGCTGAATTTGTATGGTTCCTTCTATTTGGTATTGGAGTTCCCGATAGCATTGGAGTGAAAGGGAATCCAAATCCTGGTGTGTATTGAACAGCGACAGTTCCATACAGGTATAAACTTCCATAGTGCACATTCCGAACTGAACAATTTCACTTATAACGCATATTCCATCGGAAGAACTTTATTTCAATTGATTTCGAACTATTAAAGAAATTTTCACTTTCAAGGTAAAAGTGAGGTTGTGTATATTCTACCAATGAACTTTTCTCATGAGTATCCATGAATATTTGTAGATTCACCTTAGAGTAAGTTATCTTTCGTAGGCCAGATAAAATTAAGTTTTCCTGAATAAAGGAAATAGTTGCTTTCTGATACTTTGTCGTTTGTTTTCTACAATGATCAACAATCATACTTATGACCATTGAATAAATTGAAATTTGACATCAAGCAGTGGCTAGTGGCTCAATTGCCTGAACCGGCTATCTGAGACAAGAGGCGTACCAACTGTGCTTAGCTGTGGTAAGGAAAGTGATAACAATTGGCAGCAACGTGACGAGAAAACAGTGACGTTAGCTAGCAATTATTATTACATCATTGCAATATTATACAGGGCGAAAATACTCATCTATATCATAACAATTTGGCTCACAAAGAAGAGCGAAAATTATTAGCAATTTTCATATTATAACAACAACTATTATTATTTGCAAATCATCATTACATAACAATTGGCACCCAAATTGTGGGGCGAAATAATAACAAAATAATTTGTTATATAACTATTAAATAACAATATATATATATATATATATATATATATATTGTTAGGTTATGAAAAACCAGTTTTATATATATAAAAAAGAAAAAACCCACAAAAAGAATAATTACTAAATAGCTATTAGTTTCAAGAGATTGTTTTTACATAATTTCTGAAGTTCTATTTCCTTTATCAAGCCTCTGTATAATATGAATAGATAAAAATATCCGAATACAATCAATTTCATACACTGTCATAATGATCATAGCCCATAATTGTTCAGAAGACAACAAAAAGTCTAGATTTACAAAATCATCCTGAATAAAATGTGATCCACAAAATTATAAGCTTGAAACATACAGTATATGAAATTGTATCTAACTTAAAGTAGCCAATGGGAGAACAGCAAACTTCTTGATGACAATAGCCAATGAGAAAACAGTATGGTCAAATGTAAGATTGGAAATTGGGAGAAAATAAGAACGAGAAAGTGTCAGAGACAGTTATCACTGAAATTGTATATAGTGTAACGAACCTAGGCCGGACCTGTCGCCTCATTCATTGCCATCGGCAACGATGATGTCATCCTCGGAGATATTCGAGAACAATCCAGTCGCGCCGCCGCGGATAACAACGGTCAATATTGGAAGCAACTGGAACATGCTGGTTGCCAAGCGCCAGAATTGGAAAGATCGAGAATTCTGTAACGGAGATGAATAGGCAGCACTCAAGAGGGCACGACAGTCTGAGCGAGCCGATAGGATCGAGCGATACAGTGGCGTAGTTAGTATTATAAATTAGTTGTAAATTTAAGTGTGAAATAAATTAGTAAAACCAAGTTGAGTTTATTTACCTTACAATTGGTGTCAGAAGGGGGATTTTGAAAATAAATAAGTGATCGTGGAGTGGATAGTCAGAAAAAATAAATTGATAGACCTTTTTTACGCCCAAAATAGACAGACCCGGTTTTCGCGAAGTGGACAATTGTGCGTGGGAATATAAACTGATACACTCTTCGCGTGAAACAGACAATAGACTGGTGGCCCGTGGAAAATAATTCGCGAAGTGAATTTTTTTAACAAACCGATACACTTTTCGTGTGAAACAGACTGATACCTCGTCAAAGACAAAATGTGTTCAAGAAAAGTGCGCCTTGCGGATTTGAAGGTAGCGGAATTGAAACAGGAATTGGAGGAAAGGGAACTGGAAATAACGGGCAAAAAGCAAGTACTCCAGGAAAGACTTGCAGAAGGACTTATACAAGAAGGTGAGGACCCCGAAACATGTTTATTCGAAGTTCCCGGAGGTGATTTGAGTCCGATAATAGAAAAAATTGAAGAGAAGCTTCTAGAAAATACAGAAGGCCTAAAAAAAGAACTTTGTGGTGTGGCGAATCGTCTAGAAAAAAAAATTGGAACCGTCGAGGCAGAAATGGACAAAATAAAGGAAACGATCAGTAAGCTGGAAAAACAAATTGATAGTGCGCCCTCCACAGAGATGGTTAACAAAAATTCAATGCTGGACCTGAGTTTGAACTTGGATGAAGTTCAAGAGGGTATACAAGATGTCAAGGTCATTTCTGAAATAGGGAAGCTTTCCATGAAGCCGCCTCAATTCGACGGAAAAACTCCATGGGCAAATTACCGCCGGCAGTTTGAAGCAGCGGCCAAAGCAAACGGATGGAATGCAGGAGAAAGAGCTGTAGCACTAACACTTGCATTACGTGGAGAAGCGACGAATATTCTACAAACTCTCACCGCCCAAGAACAGGAGGACTATAATCAGCTGATTAAACATCTAGAATTACGATATGGTCAGGCCCATTTGGAACACGTATACCACTCCCAGCTGAAAAATCGCTGCGAAAATCGGACGAATCCTTACAAGAATTCGAAACTGACATTGCACGCTTGGTTCGTCTCGCATATCCAGCCACACCAGAGAATGTAATGGAGCGACTAGCGGTTCAAGCATTCCTGGATGGACTCCGTGACCAAGAAACCAGACAAGCGTTGACACTAGCCCGTCCAACACATCTCGTAGACGTACTGGCACGCGCTTTGGAATTCGAGGCAGCGAAACAATGCTGCAAAAGCCAAAATAAAGTTCAAACGATTGAGGAAGACTCACAGGAGCCTGCTAACTTGGAAGCTGCCATAAGAAAAGTGATGAAGGAAGTGTTGCCTGAGAAAAGACAGATAAGATGCTGGAATTGTGGCAAAATTGGACATGTTCGTAGCAAATGTCCAACATTCATCGACTCCGATGCAGGAAAACTAAAGAAGGTCGACGAGAAGGGGCAACCGTCGGCATGTGTCCGACAAGCCCCGGTTAACAACGCATATGTCGCTATCCTTCAACGACAGAACAAAGGTGTCTTCGTAGACGGTCTCATCAATAACGAGCCTTGCACCATGCTGCTAGATACAGGTGCGACTAGGACAATTCTCGGGCCTTCCTTTGCCAGAACACAGGAACGGATTGAACCGACAACTTGGAAGCTACGCACAGCAACAGGGGAGCCAGCTACTGTATATGGCGAGCTACCGATTGAAATAATTTTGGGCAGCACTAAAGCGAAACATCAGGCACTTGTAGCGGACATCGAAGACGATGCAATCATCGGAATGGACATCATGAATTCCAGAGGGTTTGAATTAGATTTCAAAGACGGCGTCCTACGTGTCAACGGAGAAGAGCTGGTGCTTCATGGGAGAAGTGAGGAGTTGATCCGTGTGCTGTTGGCTGAAGATGTAAGGCGTACCTGAGAGGGCTGAAACCATTCTGGAGGCGCGCCTGGACGGGAGTGCGAGCAGTGGAGACGTGGTGATGTTCGAGCCCAAACTTCATGATGAGAAAATTGGACCAGGGATTGCACTAGGGAAGGAACAATTTCAGGGCACTGCTCGTCAGTTTCATCTGTGATCCGGGGCGTACGAGGTACGATTAGCCAACCCAACAACTTGCCCACAGAACTAGAAAAATTAGTTGCCATTTCTTCCAAAGACATAAAACCAGCTCAACAGCCCAAACTAAGAGATTTAGTCAAAAAGTACCAAGACATCTTCGATACCGGACAAGGAAAAGGGGGTCGAACTGATGTGGTCCAGCACAAGATTGATACTGGAGGTGCTCGACCGATCCGGCAATCAGCAAGAAGACTTTCTCTTGCCAAGAAGGAAGAGGCTGACAAAATAGTCAGCGAAATGGGAAAAGAAGGAGTTATCGAACCATCTGACAGTCCCTGGTCCTCTCCAGTCGTACTGGTGAAGAAAAAGGATGGATCGACACGCTTTTGTGTAGACTATCGCCAACTTGATAATGTCACGAAGAAGGACAGTTACCCTCTCCCGAGAATAGATGACATCCTAGACACGTTGGCTGGTTCTACGATTTTCTCGACCCTTGATCTGAAGAGTGGATACTGGCAAGTAGAACTGGCTCAGGAAGATCGAGAAAAGACTGCTTTTACCATCGGCTCAGGATTGTGGCAGTTCACCGTTATGCCATTCGGGCTCTGTAATGCTCCCACCACATTCGAAAGATTGATGGAAACAGTACTGAAGGGACTCTCATGGAACACGTGTCTAGTGTATCTCGACGACATAATTGTGGTCGGCAGATCGTTCGAGGACCACGTGAAAAACTTAGAGGAAGTATTCCTGCGACTGAGGAACTGAGGATTGAAGCTGAGCCCTAAGAAATGCCATCTGTTCCAAAAAGAAGTACGATACCTCGGCCACGTTGTCTCTGGGGAAGGAGTAGCAGTGGATGACCAGAAGATCAAAGCTGTTAAGGATTGGCCCATCCCAAAAGACATTCACCAACTTCGAAGTTTCCTTGGTTTATGCACATACTATCGCCGATATGTGCTGGGATTCGCCAACATCGCTAAACCACTGACCAGGCTCACGGAAAGAAAACAAAGTTCCAGTGGTCCGAAGAATGTCAAGACTCATTCAGGAAGCTGAAAGAAGCTTTGATCAACGCACCTATACTGAGCTATCCCCTACCCAAAGGGAAATTCATTTTGGATACGGACGCCAGCAACGTGGGACTTGGAGCTATCCTATTTCAGATCCAGGAGGGACAGGAGAAGGTCATTGGTTATTTCAGCAGGACGCTTAGCAAACCAGAGCGCAATTACTGTGTCACCAGGCGAGAGCTGTTAGCTGTTGTGAAGGGAGTGGAGCACTTCTACAAGTACGTGTATGGAAGAAGATTCCTGTTGAGAACTAACCATGCAGCTCTCAAATGGCTCTCACAGTTCAAAAATCCTGAGGGTCAAGTAGCACGTTGGATCGAGAGACTCCAAGAATTCGATTTCGAGATCGAACATCGAGCCGGAACTAGCCATAAGAATGCAGATGCCTTGTCGCGAAGACCATGTCCAGATGATTGCTCACATTGCCGACGAGCAGAAGAGAAAGAAGCAACACTTTGTAGAACCGCGGCAATGGATGACAACTGGAATGACAGCAAGATCCAGAAAGACCAAGAGAAAGACCCCGACCTTGGCTTAGTCGTCAGCTGGAAGAAGGGCAATCGAAGACCATCATGGCAGGAAGTCGCAGGTTACTCGCCGGCTGTTGAGTCCTATTGGGCACAATGGAACTCTCTTATTCTGGACAATGGGATCCTGAAACGTGTGTTGGAGGCCGAGATTGGTGGGGAAGACAGACGTCAAATAATTGTTCCCAGGTACAGAAGAGAGGAAGTGCTGCGAGAAATCCATGATGGAGTCGCTGGAGGACATCTGGGAGTGACGAAGACCCTGCAGAAAGTGAGGCAACGGTTTTACTGGGCCAATTGTCAAGCTGACGTCCAGGAATGGTGCAGAAAGTGCGCTGTATGCGTTGCTAGCAATGGACCTCGAATACGACCTAAGGCCCCGATGCGTCAGTACAACGTAGGCAGCCCGTTCGAGAGAATCGCTATTGACATCGCCGGCCCGTTTCCCGTATCCGACCACGGGAATAAATACATCCTTGTGGCAATGGACTACTTCAGTAAGTGGGCAGAAGCCTATGCCCTGCCCAACCAGGAAGCCATCACCGTCGCCGACGTCTTGGTGAAAGAGTGGATATGTCGATTCGGTATTCCAATGGAGCTGCACTCGGATCAAGGCAGAAATTTCGAATCAACCTGTTCCAAGAAATATGTCTACTGCTGAACATCCGCAAGACAAGAACCACGGCCCTACATCCGCAGTCCGATGGAATGGTGGAACGGATGAACAGGACGATCAACTGCCACTTGTCCAAGGTTGTCTCTGACCATCAAAGAGACTGGGACCAGTATCTTCATTTGTTCCTGATGGCCTATCGATCCGCAGTACACGAGTCAACCGGTCAAACTACTGCTAGTATTATAATGGGCCGAGAACTGCGACTGCCTTGTGACCTGAAGTTTGGGATACCGCCAGGACAAGACACTGCGGGAGAGGACTACGTCAGCAAACTTCGGCAGAGAATGGACGACATCCACGAACGAGTCCGGTTGAACATCCAGAGTGCCAGCGATAAAATGAAGAAGACCTATGACATCAAGGCCGACGCTGGAGGATTTAAGGTTGATGACCTGGTTTGGCTGTACAACCCCAAACGTCGTCGTGGACTATCACCAAAGTTGCGGAACTCGTGGGAAGGCCCGTATGAAATCGTGAAGAGGATAAACGACCTTGTGTACCGAATCCGGAAGCCACCCCGAGGGAAACCAAGGGTCGTTCATTTCAACAGTTTTTTTTATGTTCTGGTTCCCACGAAAAGGGATATCCTGTTATGTTCAGAGAACATCGTGGGAACCAAGGGAAAGAAGGTAGGAGTTGGTGTTCTTCTTAAATTTCTGGAGGTTGTATGCCTCGGGGAACACCTCCCTAGGCAATGAGTTCCAAAGCCTCGCTGTTCGTTGGATGAACGAGTCTTTGGAAAGTGATGTTCTGCAGGTCTCCAAAGTGACCACGAAGGGGTGTGATGACTGAACTTGACGGGTTAGTCTCGAAGAGACTGCCAAAGCAGGAACGATTGTTGATATTTCAGAAGAGCATCGCCCATGAAAATATCTATAAAATAGAGACAAATCGCCAACTTTCCTACGGTGTTCCAGACAAGTGAGCGAGTTTGTAAGCGAGGCATCACCGACGAGACGAATTGCCCTTTTTTGGACAGAATCCAATAGCCTCAGGATATGTTTAGGTGCCGCGCTCCAAATATGGGAACAGTATTCCAGGACAGGTCGGATCTGTGCCTTATAGATCATAAGCAGCTGAGTGGGGGTGAAATAGCTCTTGGCACGAAGCAAAAAACCAAGTTTTTGGGATGCATTTTTGGCAATGGACCTCACGTGATTTTCCCAGGAAAGGTTATTGCTGATAGTAATACCAAGCATCGATATGCATGATTTCAGTGGTATGGTTACTCCTGACAAAGTTATGTTAGGCACAGTGAGATCGGCTTTTCTAGAGAAAAGACACGCTTGTGTTTTGTTTGCATTGAATTCTACCAAGTTATTAGATCCCCACTCGAGAATTGTTGCTAAGTCCATATTTATATTATTAACATTTCTTCCTCGTTCATTTCTGGTTTCACGGGCTGATATAGGGGCCCTGGAAGAGGAAGCGGTATGGAGGGTACTATCATCGGCAAAGCTGTGTACTGGACATGAAGTTGCTTTCAACAGGAAAATGTCACAATATAGTGCGCGAATTCAAAAATTCAAATCGAAAGGAATGAGTAAAAATGGTATCCTGGAGATGAAAAAACAAAGCCACTAAAAATAATTTGAAAACGAATGCCACGTTTTGTTGGGAGAGAAAGAAAAATTCATTAATTTCAACATAATAAGCAGAAAACCAACATTACCCTATTTGTACACCATATACAAATATTCCAAAGCTGATTCCTTAATCTGTATGGTTCCTTCGTTTTGGTATTGGAATTCCTGAGAGCATTGGAGTGAAAGAGAATCCAAATCTGGGTGTATATTGAACAACGACCGTTCCAGCGACAGGTATAAACTTTCCTAGTGCACATCACGAACTGAACAATTTCACTAATAACTCATATCCCATCAGAATAACTTCATTTCATTTGAATTTGAATTATTAAAGAAAATTTAACTTTCAAGGTAAAAGTGAGGTTGTGTCGATTTATCCATGACCTGTTTCTCATGATTATCCATGAATATTTGTAGATTCACCTTAGAATAAGTTATCTTTCGTAGGCCAGGTAAAATTAAGTTTTCCTGAATAAAGGAAATAATTGATTTTTGATACTGTCTCGTTTCTTTTCCACAATTATCAACAATCATATTTATGACCATTGAATAGATTGAAATTTTACATTAAGCAGTGGCTAGTGGCTAAATTGCCTGAACCAGCTATCTGAGACAAGAGGTGTACCAACTGAGCTTAGCTGTGGTAAGGAAAGTGATAACAATTGGCAGCAACGTGACGAGAGAACAGTGACGTTAGCTAGCAATTATTATTACATTATTACATCATCACAAAGTATATTATACAGAACGAAAATATTTATCTATCAATATATCATAACAATTTGGCTCACAAAGAAGAGCGAAAATTATTAGCAATCTTCATTATATAAAAACAATTCATATTTGCAAATCATCATTACATTACAATTGGCACCCAAAACGTGGGGCGAAATAATAACAAAATAATTTGTTATGTTATATTATCATTACATATAACAATATATATATATATATATATATATATATATATATATATATATATATATATATATATATATATACGGCCAGCTGTCAAAGTGAGAACCCACCATAGAATCTACGTTGTGAGGACCACCAGAAGTAGCTATGCTAGACACTTGCCATAGCTTTTTCTGTCCTTTTTCAAACCAGGTTGAGTGGGCGGTCTCGAATATACACTTAAAATATGGACGATTTCAGAATCAATTTTTATGCGTTTATTCGAACAAACTGAGGACCGTACTTTTGTAATATCAAAGTGGGGTCACTTTATTGTTTTGCTTGTTTCTACCAAACTGAGGTCCGTTTAACCCGTATATAAATATGGACCATATAAAGTGAGGACTACTCAATGTTGCCATATTGTACAGATTTATTCTATCACGTGATTCGCTCCTTCGTGGAAAATCGCGTGGTTGGCAGTACAAACGAATCAAATCTTATTCGGCGGTGCATAGTGCATTGTAGTGTAGTATGAATAATTCAAAGTTTCGGAAAATTACATAGAAGGTAAAGTATATAAATAATATTAATTAATATGTTCCACATGGAAACTAGTTATGTTTCGGGATATTTACAGGATGGATCGTAAAACTAAAATTCCAATCAGGGCTCTGAATGAAAAAGATGAAATAACGATGAGACACCTGAATATTCCAAAATGGGAGAGTTTCGGAGGGTTGAATAAACGAGATATCGAAACCTTGCTAAAAAGTAAGTAGTAAATTATTGGGTTACTTGTGTTTTTCATATCGAAACTATCCGAGTGATCAACATCTACATACCCAATCGAAATTAAGCACGTGATTATGACATGAGTATTTTGTTTTTCTTCCAATGTTTTGATTTCGAAATTGTAGAGTTTCACTTATAGTCCTCCCAAAACAAATGTATAGGGTCGAATATCATGTAAAAATTCAGAAACTCAAAGTGGCTAAAAAAATTTGTAATTTTTTGTCCGAATCTGTCCGAAATTGTAATCTCGAAGTTTCTGCGAACGGATATCATTCAGTTCATTCTAAAATTGGGGAATTCAAGATGGTGAGAAATTCCATGTCAAGAACTAAAAATACTCGAAGAATACTATTTTTAATGGTCCAATTCCATTTTGATCTCATTTTCAGGGATTTTCAGAGTCAAGAATTATGAATGCCATTGAAAATCAAAAAATGATATATCAGAAATCATTACAGAGAAAAATTTTTTTGAAAAGAAGCGTTTTCTCGGATTTACCTGAAAACATGTGAAATGTGCTGCTGAGTTATTCTGTTTTTATTTTAGTAAATATCATATTTTAGCCCTTGTCACGAATGCCTACTTAGTATCTGCTGAATCTGTTATTTTCTGAGATGAGAAAAGATCAACTTACATCACTCATCATTCTTGGCATGAATGCTCGACTTTTATTATATGTGTTCGAACACAGTTTGCTCCCTTCCAATTGACGTATAGCAAACTAGAGCTGCCTTGTCAGTAATAGGCGCGGAAAGCTCCTTAATTAATACGAAAATAAAATAAAAATATTTTTCATGAAAATTTTCATTCGAAAATTTGTCAATCGAAGATATTTTCAAATTTCTTATTTTTCCAAGCAATTTCGGCTTTGAATGAATTTCAAGTTCGAACCGTGCATGGGTAGTCGTGTGAAGAATGAACCAATCAGAAAGTGACGCTGAATGGGCGGAGCCCACCAGCGCGTGTCATACTCAACAAAAGTTGGGCGAGAATTATTCAGATCTGATCGTTCGCAGAGCATCGCTCAGCGACACAGTGACTGCGTTTTATCCTCCCAGATAGAACAATGTTAGGAGTTGAAGCATATTTCGAAGGAAAAAAGAACATGCCAATGTCGAGAAGAATTCAAATTGTGGAAAAACTCAAAAATATACCACAGGTTGTTTATAAAATCTTCATGGAAACTAATAGACCCAGTTGCAGCGGCGATAACCAAAGAAGATTTATAACTCCGAACAAAAGGACGAAGCATGAATCCAAGAAGGTACAACCACCTCTGGGAGTTCCGATTAGCAGCAGATTCACTGTATTGGAAACTACAGAGAATACAGAAATATCAGTGGAAAAAACGGAACCACAGCAAATCCAAGAAAACAATCATATGGAAACGCAAGATGTGACTTCAAACACCACCAGCGAAGTCAAGAAACCTCCTCCCATCGTCATCAGGGAGAAAAAAATTTGGCCAAACATCAATGACACCCTCAAAAACCTAGGAATAAAGTCAGTCAAGAATTTCAATACCAGAGATGGTATTGGTATGATACTTCCGTCAATTGGAATCATACAACAAATGCACAGACGTTCTGGATCAACACAAAGTGCAGTATTATACCTTGAGGACACCTGAAAGCCGCGAAATTTGAGCAATTTTCAAAGGAATTGCAGAAGACATCGATCCAACTACGATTGCAAAGGAGTTGCAGGATAAAGGATTCGATCCGCATGTCGTAGCACGCTTCAAAAATAGAAATGGCCAAAATATGCCCATCATTGGTGATTGTTCCAGGGTCTCAGGCACAGATCAGAAACATTACCCAAATTTGCGACATAGAAGTTCGCTTCGAACACCAGAGGAAAAAAAGGAGAATAGGCCAGTGCTACAACTGCCAATGTTTTGAACACAGTGCTCACAACTGTAAGGCAGAACCAGTTTGTAGGCACTGTGCGGGAAATCATGAGTCAAGAGCCCATAATATGGATGATGTCGGCCCCAACAAATGTGGCAACTGTGAGGGCCCACACAATTCAAATTATCGGGGATGCCCGGATTTTCCCATCAGTGAAAAAAAGGATTCACCTGCATCCCAGGCCTGCAAGACCACCACCCAGAAATATAGGAAACAGAAATAATCCAGTGACGTCTGAGGACTGACCACTCACGGAACTTTTATCAGCAATTGATGAACTAAGGGACCTTATTATCAGAAGGCCGATTCTAGCTGGATTAATTCAGCTGAAAAATTGCCAAGGGGCAGAAACTTCACCCTCCTCCGATTAGATATTTTTTTCCGACTAGACACAAATGACTCTGCCAGAAGTGATTTAGCCAGCTAGTTTTTAAAAACTAGCAGTGTAATATTGTGCATGCACAATAACCCAACAACTTCTACTACGATGAAACCTATTGCGATGGAAGAGTGAAAGGGCCAAGCCCTAGCTCACAAAATAAAACAAAGACCCAAAGTCGTTATTCAGATCTATCGTTCGCAGAGCATCGTTCAGCGACACAGTGACATAACCTAGAAATGGAAAAAGTGGAAAATAAAATGGAAACGGATCAACAAATTTTCAATGGTCTACAATTTGTGTTATTTCTTTGCCCCCCAGAGAAATTAATGCAAGGAATCGACGTATATTTATTTGGAAGGAAAAAACAACATGCCAGTATAGAAAAAATTACAAATTGTAAAAGGACTCGAAGCGACACATCCGGATGTTTATAAATCTTATAAATCTTATATGGAAAAATACGGCCCTAGTTGCAACGGCGATCAACAAGTGGAAAAAAAATTTATAACTCCGAAAAGGACTAAATACGAACTCAAGAAAGTTCACCCACCTCCGGAAGTTCCGGTCAGCAACAGATTTACTGTATTGGAAGTTGCCGAAAATACAGAAATACCAGTGGAGAATACCCAGCCACAGCCAATTCAGGAAAATAATCATATGGAAACTATGCAAGATATGACTTCAAACACCACCAGTGAAGTCAAACCTCCTCTCATTGTCATCAGGGAGAAGAAAATTTGGCCAAATATCAATGAGACCCTTAAACACCTAGGAATAAAATCAGTCGAAAATTTCAATACCAGAGATGGTATTCGTATGATACTTCCATCTATGGACAGTTATAGTGAATGCACTGACAATTTGCACAGAAAGTGCAGTATCATACCTTCAGGACACCTGAAAGCCGCGAGATTCGAGAAATTTTCAAAGGAATTGTTGAAGACATCGATCCAACCACGATTGCAAAAGAGCCGCAAGGAAAACGTTTCGATCCGCGTGTTGTTGCACGCTTCAAGAATAGAAATGGCCAAAATATGCCCATCATTTCGGTGATTGTTTCGGGGTCTAAGGTCCAGATAAAAAGCATTACCCAAATTTGCGACATGGAAGTTCGCTTCGAATACCAGAGGAAGAAAAGAAGAATAGGCCAGTGCTACAACTGCCAACGTTTTGGGCACAGTGCTTATAACAGCAAGGCGGAACCAGTTTGTAGGCACTGTGCGGGAAAGCATGAGTCGAGAGCCTATAATGAAGATGATGTTGGCCCTAACAAATGTGGCAACTGCGAGGGCCCGCATAAATCAAATTATCGAGGATGCCCTGACTTTCCAGTCAAGGAGAAAAAGGATTTACCACCCCCTCCCAGGCGTGCAAGACCACCTAGAAATACAGGAAATGAAAATAACCTAGAGATGTCTGAGAATTCACCGCTCAGAGAACTTTTATCAGCAATGGATGAACTAAGGGACCTTATTATCAGAAGACCGCTTCTAGCTGGATTAATCCAGCTGAAAAATTGCCAAGTGGCAGAAACTTCGCCATCCTTCGACTAGATATCTTCCTCCGACTAGCACAGCAAATGACTCTGCCAGAAGTGACTCAAGCCAGCTAGCTTTCAATAGCTAGCAGGGTAATATTATGCATAATTCGTAATGCATAGTAGCCCACCAAATTCCAACACGATGATTATAATGCGATGAAAGAGTGAAAGAGCCAAGCTCTAGCTCGAAAATAAAACAAAGGACCCAAGTGTTATTCAGATCTATCCGTCAAAAAATCCAAATGTCAAATCGACAGATTTTCTGACATTAAATTTTTCGCCGCATTTATAGCTTGCAAAAGCTCGTACTCCGATAGCCTTGCACTCAAAAGCTGTGTGGGGGCTCAGAGCCCCAAACGAGCTTCTTCGTACTCCTAGTTCCAGCCTACGTGAGAAAAAGTCGTTGTGGGGACTCCCAAACTCCAGCCAATGCACCCCCACGGACTGCTGTCTCGTAAAACCGCGTTAAACACTTTTAATTCGTTGCTTTTTAGTGCTCTGAAGATTCTAGGTAAGATCCTTTGTTGTTCTGTATTATAGTTGAGTTATTTTATAGTTGATCCTTTCGAATACTATGTCACTAGACGTAGTAAATGGGCAGCCGACGGAATGATGAGTCAAGAGCAATTGGTTGCTCTTGAAACTGATTTCCAACGCAATTTTCATCTTTACATGCAACTTCCTTGCATGTAGAAAGCAATTCATGATCAAGTTCAATCTCAAGTTCATTCTGAGGTTCAGATATACATTCAAAAAAATACTGAGGCCATTCAAGCTCCTCTTTACCAGCAAATTAATGACTTGAAAGTCAAACTTAACCACCTCAAACAATCCATTCCCAATTCTGTAAATCCACTTCGAAAGCCGAACCTCCCAGGAAACAAATCCGCTGCAGTAGAGTTACCAAAGAATTCCACACTGAAGTTCCCACGGAAAATATCTCACGAGACAATTCACTACATAGTGTTAAATCTTCTTCGGAGACTTCAACTCCGGGTCAAGACGGAAAAAAAGATTATTTGCAATTTAACGTCACCAAAAGCAATAAATTTGATGTCTTAGATATCCAAGAACCTCAAGTGGGTCCAGTAAATTCAATTAATATTCTAAATAAAATTCCAAATAATGATTCTCAAGCTGATATTATTGATGATATCGATATGGCTTCAACTTCTAATAATCCTATTTCCTTCACCATAAAACGTCATCGAGACCGAAGTCCAGATTCGGTCCATTCTGACCATTCTAATGCAATTAATGACGAATCTGATGATCGAAATCAGATTCTGAAGAAGGTTAGGGTGCCTCCTATTACGTTGAGGGCCCGAACCGAATGGGTTGGCCTCAGAAAAGTTATAAAGGACAATAATATCATCCCAATCAAGTCTCACTCGGTAGTTGACGGTATTAGCATTCAGCTTGCTAGTCTTGAAGACTACAGGAAACTCCATCATCTCCTTGAAAATCAGAACGTCCCTCATCACATGTTTACACTCCAAGAGGATAAACTTCTTAGAGTAGTTTTTAGAAATGTCCCCATAGAATTCACAGATGAGGAAATGCTTGATGATCTTTAAGACAGGGGTTACGATATTCTCACTGTTGCAAGAATGCGAAAACCTGCTAAAAAGGTCAAGCCTATGATTCTTGTATCATGCAATCGAACTCAAAAATAAATTTTTGATGTTAACGAAATTCTGAGCATCCGAGTAATTGCCGAAGCTCAGAAACCCAGAACATCTGTTGGACAATGCCACAGGTGCCAACGATTCGGTCATGCGCAACGCAACTGCTGGGCCATCCCAGTTTGTGTAAGATGTGCAGGTAATCATTTTTCCAATGATTGCAAAAAATCCGAAAGCACTCCTGCCACTTGTGCAAATTGCAAAGGTGGCCATACAGCCAGCTATCGCAGTTGTAATTGTTTCCCCAAATTGGGTAGAACAAATAAAAACAAAATAAATATTGAGCATGCTCCTGTTTCCACCCCTAAGCCTCGCCCTTCAGGCGCAAATTCTCAGAGAAATGGAGTTTTCTATGTGCAAGCTGCGGCCACTCCCAGCTATAATCAGTGCCTCGCAGATTTCATGTCTAGCTTACAAGTAGTTCAAGATCTCTTGAGAATGAATCCTTGTCTACAGCAATTAATCTCCTTTAACGTCAACAGCACCTCAAATGCCTGAAAAAATTACACCAAACTCTTCAACTATGTTGTCTTGGAATGCCAATGGGCTCCGAGAAAAAATTATTGAGCTTGAAGATTTCATTATAGAATTAAATCTTGACGTTATTTTCATTCAAGAAACCCACTTGAAAAACGATCCCATTGACATTCCAAATTACAAAATTTGCCGTCAAATGCAATTGCCGTCAAATGCAATCTTAATCACGAGCAAGCTGTCGTTATTTACGACCGTACCTCAGGTGCTGAGGTGATTGGCATTAAAATAATAACAAATAGAGGCCCTATCAATCTTTTTTCAGTATACAACCCTCCTCACAATGAGTTGGCTAATGACTTCTTGGGAATGATTATTGCTGAGAGTGATACCCCTATCTATCGTTGCGGGTGATTTTAACGCGAAACATATCACGTGGAGTAATACTAGCAACCGCAATGGTTTAAAATTGAGTTTATTCAAGCGCCTAATGAACCTATTCATTATGGTGCTTACAGACCTGATATTCTCGACATAGTGTTGATTAAAAATCTAGTTTTGAAGTTGATACCCTTCAGGAACTGAGTTCTGATCACAATCCTATCGGAATTGAGCTTGGTAACGATCCTCCCACTCAAATAAATCGTATTTTCAAAATTACAAACTGGGTTAGATTCTTCCAAATTCTGGAGCGAGAATACTGCGCCCCGGAAATTATTCACACTCCGGCCGAACTCGACATTGCTGTTTCAAGGTTCGAAAGTGCCATTCTCGATGCATTGAATAGAACTTTCATAGAAATTCCTAGCCAAAATACCTCTCATAACGCATTACCGAGGTTAATTAAAGATAAAATTGGAGATAAAAATCGAGCTAGGCGTAGAAACCAACGTACCCTAGCTCGAAACGATAAAATTCTTATGAATAGGCTCACTATGGAAGTTCGATTTATGATATCAAATTTTAAAAATGAAAGATGGGCCAAAGCTCTTGGAGATAATAATTCCACAGGCAATTCAGATAGTATGTGGAGTATATAAAGAAAAATAAAAAGATTAATTTGCCACCCATTCATGGCACTACAGGACTTTGTTTCAGCAATGCCGATAAGGCTCAAGCCTTTGCCGATAAAATGGAACAGAAATTTCAGTCAAATTTAAACCCAAACGATGACATTGATAGGGATATGGCTGTGGAGAGAAGGGTCCACGAAGTTCTTCGAGATCATGATAATGACGTCATCAGACCAGCCTCTCTTGATGAACTCAAAGGTTTCATCGAGAGAGCCAAAATTAAAGAAGCTCCCGGCATCGACAAAATTTCCAATGAAATTCTTAAAAAACTCCCTCAATATCAGTAAATCTCCATTCTAAATTCAATAAACAACTCGATCAAACTCAGATATTTCCCTGAAAGATGGAAATAAGCCTTCATTGTCATGATTCCGAAGTCCGGACAGAACCCAGCTTTTCCACAGAACCATAGACCTATCAGTATATTATGTAATGTAAGCAAATTAGATTATTAAGCAAAGGCTTGATGAAGAAATTGAGGATAGGAATGTCCTGCCTGATTTTCAATTTGGGTTCAGAGAGGCCCACTCAACTGAGCTCCAAGCATTGAGACTTATCGAGAATTCAATTTGCGAGCTAAACAAAAATCATTACGTACATGTTCTATTTCTTGATATCGCGAAGGCGTTCGATAGAGTCTGGCACTACTTCATAAATTAGATTTCATGGGAATCCCCCTGGGACTTATAAAATGGATTGGCTCTTTCTTAAGCAATAGAACTTTTCAGGTAAAAGTAGAAAATACTTTTTCTACAACCCGTGAAATTCAGGCAGGCGTCCCCCAGGGCGCAGTACTTTCACCAATGTTGTACAACATTCATACTTCAGACATTCCGATTTTTAATAATGTTAAGACCTCACTGTTTGCCAAACAATACTGCCTTGATGGCTTATTCTAGGCGGCAGAATCAAGCTGTGCTATACTTGCAAAATGCTATAGGCAGCCTCCAAGAATGGTTTTCTGAGTGGAAAATCAAGCTCAATGCTGATAAAACTCAGGCAATCCCGTTGGGTAGATTTAACAGCGTTTCAAATTCCAGAGTGATTATTGATCAGCATGAGGTCGAGTGGTTTAATCAGGCCAAATATTTAGGGGTCATCATAGATCGTAGGTTCACTTGGCAGCCGCACATAGATGCGATTAGGAAAAAGATCAATAAAAGAATGATTTTATTTTGCCCTTCTTAAACAGGGAAAGCAATTTAATTCACAAAATAAGTTGCTATTGTACAAATCTGTTCTCAAATCAACCATAAAGTATGCTTCTGAGGTTTGGGGCCACAGCGCAAACGCCCATATTTTAATTCCGGAACGGGCCCAGACGAAATTATTGCTGATGGTATTAAATGCTCCCTGGTATGTTTCGAACGGGACTATTCTCGCCGATCTCCATCTAAATAAGATAGAAGACTATATTATATCGAGAAATCGTGAAGTGTTCGAGAAATCGAGCACCCACGAAAATATTTTAATCCGGGAAGCCATTGATTATATGGCGGATGATCCTTCCCGCTACAAGCGACCTAGACATATTCTTGTCTAGTTGTCCTTCATAATTTTTAGGCGTAATAGACAGCCATATCCAAGGGTAATATTATGCATAACTTTGCTATGCATAATAACCCATCAAAAATTTAATACGATGACATATATTAAGACAGAAGAGTAAAAGGGCCAAGCCCTCACTTACAAAAGAGATAAAGACCCAAAGTTATTCAGATCTCTGATCATAAATCAATCGAAAAAGTCAATAAGTTGTTTAGTCATCCTATCATTCCTGTGGAGAGAAATTCTGCCACTGGGGTCGATTTCTGGAATAGCATCGTTTTATATTGGATTTTCTACGTGGGAGCAGATTGGAAACTTGAAAATATGGCTAGTATTCGCTTTTCGCTTGGAGAATTAAGGATCTATAGCCGTAAATTCATTCGCCGAAGTTTTTGGGATATATACTTGCATTGGTGTGGCGGACAACGAGTCCACTACAAAAGAATTCGAATACAAATACATCGGAACGAGGAAGGCGTTTTGAACAAGCTGAAGTAGAAGCTACCTGAAAGCTGTTAAATAAAGATTGGAGTTTTTACTTAGTTCTCATCCTCATACCATCCTATCCTTCGCCGTACTTTTCGCCGTGATAATTGTTTGACAGCCGAGTTGGTATAATAAGACAGCCAAGAACGAGGTCTACTGAGATTGGTTTCACGAGGAGTCATACACGCATGATTCTAATCTCACGACTATAAATCGTTGCCACCCCCGCGTGGGTAGGACGGGCCACAAAGCTATCGTGGGTTAGAGAGCTGAGTGGGCAGGCGTGAAATCTGATTTAGAATACTTGGGTTTAGTAGGTATAGGGAAACGATACAGTGTCCGATTGGTCCGAGTTGAGATGACAACTCGATGCAGAGGTCCATGCACTGAGGTAGTAGTATTACATGATTTACAGAATTCTGCTAGGGAATCGTGAACCGAACTTAGGGCTGGAACCCCGAGAGTTAATTATAGAAATAAAAGAATCTGTTTCATTAATAATATTTGGGGCGTGTGAATAATATTAGATATGTGTTATTCTAAGTATTTTCTTCATAATAAGTTTAGAACTTTAGATTTTTTTTGCATACACAAATCTTTCAGTATCAAAGATTGTACACCTGAAAAATCGTAAACTGGAGTAAATAGCATTGTTCTTTTTTATAGACAGTGTTACAAAAACTTTATTTAAAAAAGTCCCTCTAAAGGGAAAAATTATATAACTTCAACTAACGTCCCTGATAAAATTGAGGTACCTATATGTATCGTTAATTTTTGAGTATCTTTTTAATTTGAAATAAACCAAATCGTGAATTTGAGTTTGTTATGTTGAAAAACAACGAAAAATCTATTCTCACATATTCACCAACTCACGGAGGAGTTCTGGCTTCGACACTTGAATCGCCAACGATGGCTAGCCGGAGCGATTCGAGAAATTATAAAAATGTGTCAAGCCTAGAACACTTACATTGCGCTGAGCAACGTGGGGCAAGCGCAGGACCTCCTTCGGAGACGATGTCCACGAATAGGGTAGAAATACGAAATAAAGAATCGGGAGACGATTTTTTTGGTTTCGATCGTTCTACACAAATAGATAGAAATAATACACGGGTTTTTGGTGGATTAGCACAAGGCAAATCTCCGAAAGAAATAATAATAGAGAAAACGGGTAAAGAGTTTAATGGGCATAACCGAATAAATTCATGTTTTTACGTAAACGAACAATCGAAGATTACTGCAAATAAAAATTCGTCCATTCAAATGATGTCAGGAATTCGTGGGGACAGATCTCGGGGTAATCCTGCGGATAATCTCTGGAATAGGGATGGAATCCGAAATGATAATAGAGAGTTGGTAAACGTAGGAAATGAATTTTCAGGCGAAATAGGAAATGATAGGCCAGGTTCTCAAACCGATACGACCGTGACTTTGCCACCAGAACAGGGGAATGGTTTGACTGGTCCGTTCAGGCCATCACACGGCTCTCCTCTGATTCTTGAGCCAGAAGAAATCCAGAATCAGTGGCGCCCTACTATAGATATAGATAAAGTTTCAGCCCCAGAGAGGCGAGTTACTTTTTCTGAGAATGTAGGTTCGGGGAGACATGGTTTCGTCCGAAATGGCCCTCCTCAGGAAACTTTGGAAGTAAGGGACCCTATAGAAAAACTCGCAGGAATATTATTGCGGAGTTTAGGGAACAATAAGAAAGCCAAAATTGATAGGCAGAGATTGCCCATATTTTCAGGCTTAGATACGGGAAATCCGAGGGTTTTTGTTACTAAAATGATTGTGGAATTGCAAAAACGCGAAATACCAGTTGAAGAATGGGTTTCATTTGTAAAATACCAGTTAAAAGGGGATGCGTTAACTTGGGCAAACCACTTTGCCGCAATAAAGTTACAGTGGACGATTCGATAATGCCGAATTGTTGGCACGATTAACTAGTAAGTTATTCGGGAAAGCCCAACAGGCAAATGAAAAAATTGATGTGTTTGTGGCTGAAAAACTAGCCTTAGCGAGCCGTCTAATGCCAAATATGCTCGAACCGGAAATTATTAGACTGATAATTCAGTTAATAGCTCCACAAATCCGAGTATATTTACGGGGACAGGTAATATAAGATATCGAGCAGTTGATAGTGTTAGCAAACAGTATCGAGGGTGATATCTCGATGATACCTACAAAAAGTAGTACAGGTAGAAACGTGGAGAATATCTTAGCGAGAAATCCAAATGTGGTGAATAATGTACAGGGCGATAATCAAGTTTATCGTCCGCCACAAATAAATAGATTTGAAAATCAGGACGCGCAGAGATGTACTGAAAACCAAAACCGAGGTAACGAGTATAGAAATTATAGAAATACACCTGAACCAGCGAAAAATCGCCAGGGGCGAGATTTCCGTAAGCTAGAGAGTTCAAGTAGAAATGTTAATGTTAACCAGAATTCGGGAAACTTTCGACGGGACGTCCACGTCGCGACGGTGAGTCGTCCCGGTTCACAATAAATAACAATCCAGAGGTAGAGGCTGGTCGTGATAATATAAATTATCCAGCGTTAGGGAATATGGAAACAAATTGTTGCCAAATTCAAATACAGGCCAATCGGGAAAATTTCTCAGGAATTTGTAATAATTTCGCAAGTAGTGTTGAGAAAAATTGAATTCAGAAGGAGAAGAGTTCGAGTCGAGTAGTGGGAAGTAAAGAAGACGAGAGATTGGTGTCTTCAGGAGAACTTGAGGTTCACGGTAAAAAATTACCTAGAATCCCCGTTACGATTAATGGAAAGTCAGTTCTTGCAGGGGCGAGCGTAAACTTTGTGAGGACAGATGTATTGCAAAATATAGATCTCACTAGTTTACCAAATCCGAACATTGTACAGTTGGGTTGTCAAACTAGTACTAGTCAGAGTTTGGGACATGTGGAATGTAAAATAAAGATTGAAACCGAGAGGTTCAAGATTAGGGCAACGGTGCTCTCAATGTTAAACGAACCATTAGTATTGGGTATGCCTTTCTTCAGGCAGACAAAAACAATAATGGATGTTGTCCATAGCTGCATATATATATATATATATCACCCCTCCAAAATACATATATACCGAACGTACTTCCCTCATATATACCTTTCTTACCTCCGATATCGGAGGTAACTACGAATCTCACATAATCTTTCACTACTGGTGATTACTATGTCATCTCTATCCATCTGCGAAAAAATGCATGGAGGTCATTCCGAGTGATGTATAACCTTAGATTCAGTCGCTGAGTTGAGCGATTTGCCACCAGCGCTAGTGTCGCTTTTATGCCGCGCAAATTACCACACGTTCTTCCCTCCTTAGCACATAAAATATGTGAAATACAGTTTTTCCCGTTCTGGATGGCACTTATTCGGCTATATTTCTGATTTTGTGATTTTCGGCTGGATTTTGTTTAATTTTGGTAATAAGTATGGTGTTTTTGTGGTTGGAATTCATAAGTTTTTATACAAACATTTCAAGGTAGTGGATTGATTTTTTATTCATGGTTGAAATGTAGTGAAAATTGTTATCTGGGGGGTATAAGATTGTTAATACCTATGCAAAATTCAACAATTTGGATATGTGTTTTATCAGAATGCTTGGTATTCCTTCACGTAAACTGTCGAGTAAGTGTATTGGCTATCATTCGAAGGAAATAATTTATATACAGGGTGTTTCTTAATAACATGCTAATATTAAAGGAGGTTATTCGTTTGGTAATTTTGAGAAAAAACTTCATATGAACATGTCCTGAAGGTCTTAACTTTTGTTTCAGGAAAATAATTTTTATAACTTTGGTATGACGTTGGATATTTTTGTGAAACGTGTATGCATCTTCTATGCTTCAAAACGCATTTTCTGCTGTACAATATAATTTTTCATTCTTGCCAGTGGCGTTCATGCGAGATTTTCACTGAATCATTTTAAAGAGAAATCCTCATTCCTTTACGAGCAAATCTCTGGTCTCTTGATATTTTTTCGTTTGACGTTCGCATAAAAAAATTGACCTTATTCATTTGCATCTTACTCACGAGAAAAACCAATTCATGTAACTATAAACAAAAATGTATTTAAGAGAATAATTTTCAAACGGTAAAATTAGTTAATAAGAAACACCCTGTATATTATCGAAAACACTGAAAGGTATGGATAAAAAATATATATTAGAATTGAAACAAGCCTTCATTTGAACACACTTGAGAGTTAAATATTTTCTTTTTTGGTATTTGGGTGATTTCAGTTAATATGATCTCCTATCAGTGAATCTCATTAGTTGTTTTAATGAAAATCCATATCCGTTTATTTTTGATATTGTGAATGGGAATAGTCCCGATACTTGTTTACTATGATTTTACAGAACGTTTCTGGTTAATGATGACGGATCTGAAGTTAGCCACATTTATAAGTACCCTAGAAAACTAAAATATCGATTATTTTATTTTCACGTTTTCCGTTTTTTCACATAGGTTTTTATTTAGTTGGGGGCGTGAATATACTGAGATTTCCAGTTTCAACTGAGAGTGAGAAATTTTTATCAGACCGATGAATAAGTTCGATTTGAAGAAGTGGAATGGTGGTGAAGTTATTTCAAATAATTCACTATCGCCCAAATGGCCTTGTACACCTTTCTGCTTCTCATATGTTATTGTTATAAGTGTTTCCTTCATCACTAATATGGGCCAGAATTTGCCACGCCGCCAAAGGGGGTGAAAACAAGGGTTGATATAATTTGAAAATGGCTTTGTACATTTTTCTGATATTTTTTTATTGCTTTATTTAACGTCGGCCTATTTCTGCGACCAGGGCTGAACACCGATGCCGGTGAGCACACTCCCCCCAACGGGAAATTTTGTCGAATCCTCTGTTATTTCAGAGGTAGGGTTCCTCAACGAGCTCAATATCTATGGACTCGGGACCTCCATCCTAACGTCCCCTGTGAAGGACGGCATATCTATCGTCTTATCTCGGGCTCTTTCTGATAAGACGCCTGCAGCTGCAAATAAGCTACCATGCTACCAGTTGTTAGGGCGTTTTAACTCGCACTTCCTTGTTGGGTTCAAGTACTAAACGCACGCGATGTTGCTTGCAGGCTGCCAAAGGGGTTTATCCGGGCCTTTCTGATAAGACGCCTGCAGCTGCAAATAAGCTACCATGCCAAAGGGGGGGGAGTTGATATATATAATTATTGAAAATTTACAGAGACCACAAATGGCTTTTCACACCAGAATTTGCCAGGCCGTCAAAGGGGTCAAAACGGTGGTTGATATATTTTTAAAATTCACAAAGGCCACAAATGGCTTTGTAAACCTTTCTTCTTTTGATATTTATTTGTTATCGGTCTTCTCTTCGTCTCTGATGGAATGCCAGAATATTTTTATTTTATATTGAACTTCTCTGATGAAGCGATATATCGACATAAACTAGTTACGTAATCAATTTGTTTTAGGTATTTTGTATCATATATTATTCAATAAATATCTAAACAACTCCCACTTCCTTATTCCACCTCATTTGCGAGAGTGGCAAACTATAACGTGGCACCGGTATACAACTCCAATTATGTGCAAGTTGTAGAAAGCCATTTGCGGCATCTGTGTATTTTCAAATAATATCAACCCCCATTTCACCCACTTTGACAGCCTGGAAAATTCTGACGCCATATGAAAAATGAGAAAAAGGCCAATAACAATGACATATGCCAAGCACAGCGTATAAAGTCATTTGTGGCGTCTGTGATTTTTTTTAAATAACGTCACCACCATTCCACTTCCTCAAATCGAACTTATTCATCAAGCTGATCAAATTTCCTCACCTTCAGTTGAAACTGGAAATGATAGTATATTCACGTCCCTAACTGAATAAAAATCCATGTAAAAAAACGGAAAAGGAAAAAATAAAAAATTCAAGATTTTATTTTTCTCAGTGTAGTTGTAGATGTGGCTAACTTCACACCCATTGATGACTATCACACCCATATTTTGACCAATTTGTAATTTCTAATTACCTACTCTTCTCGATAGTTTTTTTGAAAATGAGCGTACTAATTTCTAACGTTTTCATACGAGTGAGTATTTTTTTGGAAATCCTCTGGAAAGTCTGAATATGAGTGTTAATGCAATATGATAATTATTATATATGTAAAAAAAACATTGAAGTTGATCGTTAGAGAATTGAAGTTATACTTGAATAAAATTCAAATCCTATTACAAATTGCACACATTAAATTTTCATGCGTGGTGTATTCATTCAACTTTCTGATTCAACTTGGTCTGCCTAAGAAGTTTCAACAATCAAGAAGCATGTTTTTATTAGACTAAATAACTGTAATAAAAGCAACAGTACAGCAGGGTCTGCGTTTTTGTTGAACTATTTCAAATTTGTGAAACTTTGAACTTTATTCAAAATTTGTTATTGAATGAGATTGAGAATTAAATCGTCCACTTTATTTCATTGCCAATCAGTGTGAAAATAATAATATGATAATGGTTATTCAACTAGAATATATTTAGGTAAGTATATTGAAAAAAATCCTTTTTATGTAAGCCGTGTACTAAAACTTATAAAATAAGTTTAAGTCATCGCTGACAATTATTTAATTATTTTTTTGTTGAATTATTTGGTTTCAAAAAGCTTGTCGCGCGAAGTGTTCATAAAAATAGGTACCAATTAATTTGATTGGGCAGTGATTGGTTGGTAAGTAACAACTTGTCGAAGTATTAATTTTATTACAATTCGCGCGACAAGCTTTTTAAAACCAAATAATTCAACAAAAAACAATTAAATCATTGTCAGCTTACATAAAAGCTTGTCTTTAGAAAGGTTTCTTATAAGTTATTTTATTTTTTGCTTTTTAGTTAGTGCGCCTTAATCTGTTGATTTCTAATAGAGCATCGTTATTACAAAGTCTCTTTCCTATAAGTTTGGAGCTGAAAAAATCATGATCTCCGACCCCACACACCAATTTTGAATAAAATCTGACCATAAACACAAAACTCGTTGGCCATCCTGAAGTCGCCATCTTGAATTTATAGATTCTGACAAAAAATTCATAATCTCCCAACCTGAAAACCCTACATACCAATTTTGAATAAAATATGACCATAATCAGAAAAGTCTTCCTCCATCTTGGGGCCGACATCCTGAATTCATAAATGTTGACCAAAAATTCTCCGAATCCGAAAACTCCCGCTTACCAATTTTGAATCGAATAGGACCATGATCACAAAACCCATTTTCCATATTGGGGCCGCCATCTTGAATTTATGAATTTTGACAAAAATTACATCATCTCCGACCCCGAAAACGCCGACATATCAATTTTGAACCGAATTGAACCATAATCACAAAACTCGTACGCCATCTTGGAGCCGCCATCCTAAATTTATGGATTTTGACAAAAAATTCATGATCTCCGACCTTGAAAACCCCCACATACCAAGTTTCAATCAAATCGGGCCATAATTATTAACGTCATCTCAGAGCCGCCATTTTGTTTTTTCTCTAACAAAAGTTGCATAATGCATTGTCACGGAATTATGAACACCCATCAAATTTCAAACTAATCGGATGACTAGAAGTCAGTCAAAATTAACTTAAAAGATTTGACCCAAACTAACAAATGAACTAGCTAATAAGTGAAACTGATTAAAAGCTTATAAAATATAAAATACTATCCTCCAATGAATTGCAATATAACTGGAGGTAACTTAGTTATCGAATCTTCATTTGCATATATCACTCGGAGGGAACAACGCATGGTTTTTCAGATGAAAATAATATATATGTATATATAAATTTTGGGTCAGAAATTGTTACCCCTCTCTTGATAAACCTATGCAATATGTCCCCCTCACCACATATATGAAATTTTTTTTGACATAATTCAAACCGATACCCCGGAGGTTAGTCCGCCTGAACTTTCTCCCGGAGGGAAAACGAGCTGTTTATATATATATATATATATATATATATATATATATATATATATATATATATATATATATATATATATATATATATATATATATATATATATATATATATATATATATATATATATATATATGTATATGGGAGATGGCCCACGATGAGTGGTGTCGTGGCAGCCAAAAAACATGTTAATCAATAAACCAATGGAGAATCGAGATAAATTCGTAGGGGTAGAGAAAGAAATTTGCTCAGACTCGAAAGGGCAGCATGAGTTAACTGAACAAGTTTTTCGAGACTCAATATTATTGGGCCCAAGTGAACGATATCCAGAGAGTTTTATTCAGATTACCACTCTTTATGACGAGGTGATTCAGGCGCAAAGTTCCACCCCCAGCGTACAACGTTTTATTGAACGATGGTTACGTTCAAAGGACGTCGGGAGTCCTAACGCATATGAATTTCGGATTCGGAATGAATTCGACCTGATTGAGGGTGTACTGTATTATGTAGGTGCTGAGGGGATGCAGAGGAGAGTAGTGATTCCTAGAACGATGTTCCTTCAGGTGATGAAGAGGTAGCATGACGACCTGGGACATCCTGGAGTAGAGCAGACATATCGCCAAGTGAGCAAGAAATTTCCATTCGCCCGAATAAAGGATCACGTGGGTCGATGCCTAGTTTGTGCTACGACAAAAGCCGCAAAACCACAGACAGGGGCAGGGCTAAGGCCAATCGAACCATCTCGACCATGGGAAATGGTGCCAATCGACGCTATGGGCCCATATCCGATCGGTCCTCGGGGTAACAAATATTCAATAGTTGCCACCGATTGCTTCAGCAAATGGGTAGAGGCACGGCCAGTCCCAAAAGTGGACGCGACGGCCGTGACCGAATTTTCCAAAAATGTGAGCCCAGTGGGAGTTCGGGAGTCCATTTCTTGTGCTCATCCAATCTGATTTCATTTTTGTTGTCAGGTTTGGTCTTGGTCAGGAAACTCCGTAAAGTACTGCCGGATTGGAAGCAGCTCTTGATGTTGAACTTGTTTCCAATCCTTCTGATCTTCTCGGAGACACCTCTGATATACGGAAGACAGATCACTGTGCTTTGTTGTTGCTCCTCAGATGTCTTCGTTCTCCGGAGTTGTTTCAATACTTCTAGAAGAAGTGACAAAGAGACCGTTATCGGTAAGATTGGATGAGCACAAGAAATGGACTCAACGTGGAGAAACATCAAAATCGGGAATCGCTGACCACGCCTGGACTGAGCACCATCGAGTTCTATGGGACGACGCAAGTGTTCTACATAGAGAGGAGCATTGGTATAAACGAAATTTCAGAGAGGCCGCCTACATCGAAGCCAATAACGCCTATAGTCAACCAAGCGTTGAGATCAAGAACGTATGGAAACCCCTGATTGCTCTTTCTGGCGGGCTGCAGAGGCGCGAAACTTCACGCACCACCACACCGCGCGAAATTACACGCACCGCTGCACATGGCGGAATTGCACGCATCATTGCGCCGACAGTCATATAAATTGGTAAGTAGCACCTAAACTTGTCAGTATTCACCTGAAGACGATTGCAGATACCAGCATTCGAAACGTCGTGAAAACACATCAGGAAAAAATTATACTAATTATATTGACCTGAATGTTCATGTGGATGTCACCAAGCACAAAAAGCTCCCGCAACCAGTGGAATAACCGCCCATACGAGTCATATTGGTTAAGTAGAAGATAATATCTACTGTCATCGAAATTATGAGAAGGTGACGTCTCAATGAATAGTACATTCCAACTGTGATTTTATATTTTCTCCATAGGATCTTGAAAGTGTTTGAATCATTTCACCCCAGAATTCTCAGGAGATGATTTCAAAGAACAATAAAGACAAGGAAGTCGTAGTTCCAAGGAATAAACGGAAAAAATCATTGACATTTCACAGATTTTATCATGATTGGTGTGAAATTCCAGAATTCAACGGCTGGCTTGTGCAGTCAAAAAATTGAAAAGAACAAAAAAATATAATTCGCATACTATCATCTCTGCAAACGTGAAATCCTTCCTCCCAAAAGCGATTTATATAGACCCAGCAAATCTGACAAACACATGAAAAATGCTTGAATAATGATGAGTTTTTGCAGCCCAAATCCGGTACTATGAAAACTGCTGAATTGGAATTAGTTGGCATACTGGCAAATAATAATTACTGTTTGTTCTTATGGACACACTCGTTCCTTTGTGTGCTGACATATTCTCAGATTCTAATATTGCCAAAGCTATGTAATGCAAAAGGACAAAAGCAACTGCAATTTTGAGAGCAGTATTGGAAAATAATTTTGTGGCAAAGTTCGGTTTTCTGGAAATGTTTTCTCATTGATAATGAATGAAACAACCGATGTGGGAACCAGGTGATGTAGTTACCCTATATAACTGTTTGAAAAGTACTTTGAAAAAACACCAAATTCCTCTGGATAATTGAGTTGGGTTCTCCAAAGATACAACCAACGTTATGGTTGGTAAAAATAACTCAATATTTTCTCATCTCGAATCAGAAATGCCTGAAATTGTATGTATTGAATTTCCATGCCATATTCTGCAGTTATTTGCAGTTGCCTAGATCCTTTGAGGATGTGCTTAGGAATATTGGAGCTCCTTTCAGTAGGAGGAACGAGCTGACGTAGAAGCTACCTGGAAGCTGTTGAATAAAGATTGGAGTTTTTACTTAGTTCTCATCCTCATACCATCCTATCCTTCGCCGTACTTGTCGCCGTGATGATTGCTTGACAGTCGAGTTGGTATGACAAGTCAGCCAAGTACGAGGTCTACTGGGATTGAAATGTTTGGCTTCACAGGAGTCATACACGCGTGATTTCAATCTCACGACTATAAATCGTTGCCACCCCCGCGTGGGTAGGACGGGCCACAAAGCTATCGTAAGTTAGAGAGCTGAGTGGGTAGGCATGACATCGAATTTAGAATACTTGTGTTTAGTAGGTCTTCGTTCTCCGGAGTTGTTTCAATACTTCTAGAAGAAGTGACAAAGAGACCGTTATCGGTAAGATTGGATGAGCACAAGAAATGGACTCAACGTGGAGAAACATCAAAATCGGGAATCGCTGACCCTGCCTGGACTGAGCACCATCGAGTTCTATGGGACGACGCAAGTGTTCTACATAGAGAGGAGCATTGGTATAAACGAAATTTCAGAGAGGCCGCCTACATCGAAGCCAATAACGCCTATAGTCAACCAAGCGTTGAGATCAAGAACGTATGGAAACCCCTGATTGCTCTTTCTGGCGGGCTGCAGAGGCGCGAAACTTCACGCACCACCACACCGCGCGAAATTACACGCACCGCTGCACATGGCGGAATTGCACGCATCATTGCGCCGACAGTCATATAAATTGGTAAGTAGCACCTAAACTTGTCAGTATTCACCTGAAGACGATTGCAGATACCAGCATTCGAAACGTCGTGAAAACACATCAGGAAAAAATTATACTAATTATATTGACCTGAATGTTCATGTGGATGTCACCAAGCACAAAAAGCTCCCGCAACCAGTGGAATAACCGCCCATACGAGTCATATTGGTTAAGTAGAAGATAATATCTACTGTCATCGAAATTATGAGAAGGTGACGTCTCAATGAATAGTACATTCCAACTGTGATTTTATATTTTCTCCATAGGATCTTGAAAGTGTTTGAATCATTTCACCCCAGAATTCTCAGGAGATGATTTCAAAGAACAATAAAGACAAGGAAGTCGTAGTTCCAAGGAATAAACGGAAAAAATCATTGACATTTCACAGATTTTATCATGATTGGTGTGAAATTCCAGAATTCAACGGCTGGCTTGTGCAGTCAAAAAATTATAAAGAACAAAAAAATATAATACGCATACTATCATCTCTGCAAACGTGAAATCCTTCCTCCCAAAAGCGATTTATATAGACCCAGCAAATCTGACAAACACATGAAAAATGCTTGAATAATGATGAGTTTTTGCAGCCCAAATCCGGTACTATGAAAACTGCTGAATTGGAATTAGTTGGCATACTGGCAAATAATAATTACTGTTTGTTCTTATGGACACACTCGTTCCTTTGTGTGCTGACATATTCTCAGATTCTAATATTGCCAAAGCTATGTAATGCAAAAGGACAAAAGCAACTGCAATTTTGAGAGCAGTATTGGAAAATAATTTTGTGGCAAAGTTCGGTTTTCTGGAAATGTTTTCTCATTGATAATGAATGAAACAACCGATGTGGGAACCAGGTGATGTAGTTACCCTATATAACTGTTTGAAAAGTACTTTGAAAAAACACCAAATTCCTCTGGATAATTGAGTTGGGTTCTCCAAAGATACAACCAACGTTATGGTTGGTAAAAATAACTCAATATTTTCTCATCTCGAATCAGAAATGCCTGAAATTGTATGTATTGAATTTTCATGCCATATTCTGCAGTTATTTGCAGTTGCCTAGATCCTTTGAGGATGTGCTTAGGAATATTGGAGCTCCTTTCAGTAGGAGGAACGAGCTGACGTAGAAGCTACCTGGAAGCTGTTGAATAAAGATTGGAGTTTTTACTTAGTTCTCATCCTCATACCATCCTATCCTTCGCCGTACTTGTCGCCGTGATGATTGCTTGACAGTCGAGTTGGTATGACAAGTCAGCCAAGTACGAGGTCTACTGGGATTGAAATGTTTGGCTTCACAGGAGTCATACACGCGTGATTTCAATCTCACGACTATAAATCGTTGCCACCCCCGCGTGGGTAGGACGGGCCACAAAGCTATCGTAAGTTAGAGAGCTGAGTGGGTAGGCATGACATCGAATTTAGAATACTTGTGTTTAGTAGGTCTAGGGAACCGATACAGTGTCCGATTGGTCCGAGTTAGTATGACAACTCGATGCAGAGGTCCATGCACTGAGGTAGTAGTATTACATGATTTACAGAATTCTGCTAGGGAATCGTGAACCGAAGTTAGGGCTGGAACCCCGAAAGTCAATTATGGAAATCAAAAAAATCTGTTTTATAAATAATATTTGAGACTTGTAAATAATATTAGATATTTGTTATTCTAAGTATTTTCTTCAAACACAAGTTATGAACTTTAGATTTTTTTTTTGCATTCATAAATCTTTTAGTGTCAAAGATTGAACACTCAAAAAATCATAAACTGGAGTATATAGCGTTGCACCTTTTCATAGCCAGTGTTACGAGAACTTTAGTTAAAAAAAACCTCTAAAGGGAAAAATTATATAACTTTAAATAACGTCCCTGAATAAATTGGGGTATTTATATGTATCGTTAATTTTTTGAGTCTCTTTTTATTTTGAAATGAACCAAATCTTAAATTTGAGTTTGTCATGTTGGAAAACAACGAAAAATATATTCTTACATATTTACCAATTCAGGGAGGAGTTCTGTCTTCGACACTTGAATTGCCCACTATGGCTAGACGGAGCGATTCAAGAAATTATAAGAATGTGTCAAGCCTAGAACACTAACAACTCATACAAGTAGTCACAATTTCATTTCATTGAGAAAATGTTCTCACATAAAGTTCTATATTCGCTACTCTATTTCGATTTGCTGTATTTATTGCACTACCCCGATTTTTACGTATCGTAATTCACAAAAACAAATCTTATATTTCCCTACAGTTAAATTTTTTTAGGAATTCAAAAGACAAAAAAATACTTCATGAAACAAAAATAGATTGATCTCCAATTTTTTTTTACAAGCTTTTATTTAGTTTCATCTGGCCCGTTGTCTGTGGTTTTGTAATAAAATCTTACGAATTGAATTTGACCCACTTCAAGTCGTCCGATAAACGTGAAATTTGGCAAGTGTTCATAATTCCGGTGAAGATGCATTACGAAATTTCATAGAAAAAAAAATGGCGGTTTCAATATGACGGACGAGTTTTGTGATTATGGTTCGATTCTATTGAAATTTGGTATGTTGGGGTTTTCGGAAACAGAGATCAGGAATTTCTTGTCAGAATTGTAGGACATCATAATGTATTTGTCAAAATTCATAAAATCAAAATGGCGGCTCCAAGAAAGTCATCATCATCATTATAAGAGAAACACAATAGAAAACAAGCAGAACTATCTTCAAACGTTTCCAAATAATTCAGATACGAATGGGAATATAAAAACAAGAAAAAATCACTCACCTTATTAAAGTAACAAAAGCCCAGTCCATGCCATTGCCAGGAACGAAAAAGGGGGCTTTTTGCAGTGAAGCTGTATTTTCCAGTAAGCACGAACACTTCCAAGAGGCAGGAGAACACCACAAAGGAAGAATAACAAGGTATTTCATAAGCTGAACCAAATAAAATGCTACATACCAGGTCCAGAAACTTGGTTTTCTGATCAATTGTGTACGTTTTTTTGAACATTTAATGACTTTTCGATGCTGACAGACTCTTCATAACCTTCAACCGTTCATTCAACTAGTATTTATCACACATCAACAATTTTTACCATTTCATATTACTGTCCTTGGTAAATAAGTTAGATTTCGCAGAGTAGGTCAGTTTCAAGTATTGATTTCAATGAAAATATTTGACGATTTTCTGCAACCAGTGTTTATCTTTTGAGTACCTTACCATATATTTTTCCCACAAAACATATTTGACAAGTTGGCCAAGTTGTCACTATTGAACCTTGCTGCTGATGATAGAGATGAATCATTCTTCATAGGCGTACCGACTGAGCTGGGATAAGGTAAAAAGATTGTTGAAAAAGAGTAAGACAACATAGCTGGAGTTTCATTTTTGTTATGATAGGTATTCATTTCTCAAAATTATCAATAAGATAGGGAAATCAATGAAACAAATTATAAATCATGAATAAATATTAAAAAAACCCTTATTACAACAATATATATATATATATATAGAATCCTTTTTAAATTCGGGTATGCAGTCAACAGGGGTATGGAAAAAGTGTACTCTTTTTTCTATTCAAGCTTTCGAGTCATTTATTGTCTCTTCATCAGGAACTCTACATGAATAATGAACATTATAATATTTGAAAACCAATTAGGCATGTTCTTAAAAGTGAGTTAATCTTTCACTTCAGCAAATAAAAATCCATTAAACAGACCATTTGGTAAGTCATATATATAAATTTGTCGAAATTGATCAAGATTGTTTAAACATAAGTGATAAACATTTTAAACAAATGGGCCTTATGACATTTGATTCAAGGCAGTGGTGAAATGAATGATTTAAGTATTGATTTCAATGAAAATGATTTGACGATTTTCTGCAACCAGTGTTTATCTTTGAGTACCTTACATATATTTTCCCACAAAACATATTTGACAAGTTGCCAGATTGTCACTATTGAATCCTCTGCTGATGATAAGATGAATCATTCTTCATAGGCTACGACTGAGCTGGGATAAGGGAAGATGTAAAGGTAGACAAATAGTAAGTTTCATTATGATGAATATTACAAATTTACTTATATAGTATTTATAATTCATTATTAAATTATAATTTAAATATTAATTATCAAAATTATAACAAATTTAATATTAATATAAAAGACATATAAATATCAAGTAATAGAAAAATAAGGTATACATTTTAAAATATATACTATGAATTATATAAATTATTATATATATAGATATGAGATTATGATATCAATGGAGACTTTGTTTATATATATAAAATGAAAATGGTGAATAAAATAATATATATATATATATATTTTATTGTAAATATATATTAATTTATAGAAAAAATGGAATACTCAGAGAGAATTTAACGTAGAATTTTGGTGTATCATTAATAAATAAAATGAAGACAATATGAGTGCTAAACTTTGGGTTATGATTTTCGTTTATTATAGATAGATAGATAGATAGATAGATAGATTCCCAAGAGGTGTACACCCAATTACAGGAAATGCTAAGGAGGTAATATTTGACATAACGAATTACAGAAAGAAGAAAAAAAAAAGTATATACACACATATACATATGCATATAGATACACACACACACATACATACACACATATATACGAATGCATGAACGTCCAAATAAATGAATTAAATAAATGTACATGCGTGTATGTAAATAAATGATTAATTAGCTATAGAATGAAGGAAAGCCACTGCTGAAGAAGTAACGAAAAATTACTCGACAGTTCAATGAGAATAAGGAATAAGAAGCTCAAGATATATTGGTAATACACTCCATAATATGTTTGAGAGTGCTCACATTGATGTCACATGGATCACAGATTAAATTATAATTAGAACACATTAATGATACGGGTGCCCTATGCATAACATTTGTTCGAATATTTTCACAGTAAAAGGTACTCTCACTTCTAGAATTTAGCCGAGGAATATGGAAGTTGATTTTTTGTAGAAGTGAGGCGCACGAAATATTGTTGTGTGGTAATTTGTGAAGGAATGATATTGTCACAAAAATACGACGGGTGTTTAAAGAAACTACGTCGAAGCGGTTCAAAAGAAATGAGTTATCAATCCCTCTTTGGGGATACGTCCCTGTTTGTTTAAATAGCAGGAATTTCAAGAACTTTCTTTGAACAGCTTCCACAAATTTAATATATATGGGATACCATATCAATGCCCCATATTCAAGTTTGGACCTCACATACGCATAGAACAATGTGAGAATTGGCCTGACATTGCGAAACTCCCTAGTACTTCCCATAACAAATCCCATCATCATATTTGCTGATAATACAACTTCATCGATTTGCAGAGAAAATGTGAATTCACAATCAAACTTAATCCCAAGATCTTTCATCTCCGTGACTCTGTTGATGATATTGTCATTTATTTGATAGGAAAACTCTATCATTTCTTTTTTCCTAGAAAATGACACGATGAAACATTTTGAAATATTCAGTTGTAGATGATTGTGGAGGCACCAATCGAATACTAAGTCTACATCCTCTTGAAAATTCCTGGTGTCTGTTTGGTCTTTGACAACTCTGAATAACTTTATGTCGGTAACACATTGCGATAGGCACGCTAAGTTGGTAACGCAAGACTTTTTTTCTACAAATTCGTGTTGATCATCTGATATAACATTTTTGATTGAGTCATAGAGGAAGTAATATATGATTGTTTCAAATACTTTGGAGAAATTACTTAGCACGGAGATTTGCCTATAGTTTTTTACCAAAGTTCTATCTCCCTTTTTGAAAATTGGACAGACTCGGGCTATTTTCCACACTTCCGGAAATGTAGAAGTTCTCAATATCAAGTTGTAGATATGGCGTAATGGAGTCAGTAGAGGTTGAATGCAATCTTTAACTAGGAAGCTTGGTATTTGATCGGGGCCGATAATGAGTTTGTTTTTAATTTTTTTTGCGGTTTCTATGATATCCATATTGATATTGATAGATTGAAAGTGATAAGGAGTGTTTTCGAGTGCACTAGCTAGAGACTCGTCAGATATAAGGTAGACAGTCTCAAGATAGTTTGCAAAGGCGTCGACTATTTTTTGCGGTTCAGTGTGAACATTGTGATCATCCTTCATGACTCCTGGTATTCTCGAGTTGCCTTTTTCATTCTGAATGGAACTCCAGAAGGCAGTCGGATCTTCGCATATTTTATTCTCAGCTTCACTGACAAAGTTCTGGTATGCTCCATTTATTTGAGTTTTTACCTGTGTTCTCAATGATTTGAATTGTTGGAGATGAAATTGTGTTTTAAATTTTTTGTGTGGTGGGGTTGATTTGATATGTAATTTGAATACCTTCCTGACCACGTGCTTTTGGTATACCATTGTGTGAGGATGTGGTTTTTTTCTCTGATTAGGGTGAAGTTTGTTCTGTTATTGGATTCTTCTTCGTGTGTGAATAGTAATTCCGTGTGGAATGAATTGAACGCATTGGTGATTTCATTTAATTTTGTGGATGGGATGGCCATAATGCAGTCATCTACATATCTTTTATAGAATGGTCATCTGAAATTAAGTTTCGAAATGACGTCTTTTTCTAATTCTTCCATTATTAATTGGGCAATGGTGCTTGAAATGGGGGAACCCATTGCACAGTCGTCGATTTGTTGGTTGTAATTATTTTGATATTGAAAATTAGGTTGTAGATAGGGTTAGTTCAATGCCTTCAATGAACTCATTCATAGGTAGGGTAGTGTGGCTTTTCAAATTACATATCAAATCACCCCCTGACACACAAAAAAGCGTAGTAGCTGACATAACTGACAGAGCAATATTATTGACAACCCCAAACCTAAGAAAATGATGTTAAGAAAAAGTAAGAAACACACTTATTAATAATAACTACTCCTCAAATTTATAAACAACATCATTCAACAAAGAACCCATAAACACTACAACCAATCATCCATACCACCTAAAAAAAACATGGACTTAAGTAAAACAGTCATAATACCCTACATTCGAGGATTGGCTGGAAACATAAAAAATATCTTAATCAAATATATCTTCCAAGTCTGTTATGAAACACATAACCACCTCAAACAGGTGTACACCCCGCTTAAAAGTGAAACGCCAAAAATGAAAAAGTCTAACATAATATCTAGCATTCCATGCAAAGATTGCAACAGTGAATATATCGGGATGATCTCACAACTCATCAGCAACAGACTAAAAGGCCACAAATACATGACCAAATCATCCACTGCTCTTGATAAACACATAATAAACGAAAATCATAACCCAAGTTTCGAAAATACCAAAATATTAGACTACGAAAGTAATCTTGAAAAAAGAACCACCAAAGAAATGATACACAAAAAAAACAAAAATGCGATGAATGACAGACATAAATAACCTAAGTCGAATCTACCACACAATGTTATAATTTCCAGTCAACACAAATCCAAGTATATCCTGAAAACAATTTGCACACATTCCCAAAGTCCCAAACCCAACATAATAGAACCTGACATCACACTGTCAAATCAGTAACTTCCGGGCTGCTTTCACATGCGCTGTCTCTCATACGAGAACGACAGAATATCAAAACCATGTATTTGAACATTTCCAACAATAAAAATAAAAAAATTAAAAACAAACAACGATTCACATAATGCGTGAACCACAACACTTCACTTCCCCATTTATGCTGCCTAGGTACGTACCAAATTGGTTATATCCATAATTTATGTATATTATTTACGAAAAAACAAATCAAAAATGGCCTCCATTATTTACAGAATAAATTGAAAAAGTCCCCAGCTGAGGACGAAACGTCTTTCTATCAAACGTCTTTTTTTTTACTAAGAATCCAAAGACCAATATATATATATATATATATATATATATATATATATATATATATATATATATATATATATATATATATATATATATATATATATTTATAAATATATATATATATATATATATATTTATATATATATATGTATTGTTTCCCACACCTGTTTTCATTTCTGCATGTATTTTTTTTATCTGCATTTTTATTTTCTTCGTTGATTCAATTGTTTTTTTTCTGGGTCGAAGTTGCTTTTTCTCTAAGATGGATTCTTTGACTGTGGTGAAATTCATGAGTAGAAGCTGTTCCTACAAAATGGCTCTTAGAGGACAACTGTTTATGGGCAAGTTATACGAAGGAAAAATTGTTGAAAGCCATCAGAATTTCTGAACCAGCACTACCATCTTGCCATCAGGAATGCAACATATGGTAACTGAATACAGAATTGGAGTGATTTATAATTTTCTAGGTGATTACACAATGGCAAGAAAAAAATGTCGACAAGCAGAAGTGACATCTGTTCTCAATTCAGAAACTGAAAGAAAAAGAGTAACAAAAAAACCTATGAGGCTCATGTTCAGTTCAACAGAGTCTGGTTAAGATAGTGGTGGCTGTTTCACTAACGTGGATTGATCACTACTAGAATATCCTGAAATAAATTTGAAGAAAACAGTGACACAGTCACAGTGGTAAATGAAAGAATTTTCTCCTTATATGCATTTGGGTATATATTTTATACAGGGTGTTTCATTAATTAGAGAGTAGTTCGAGAATGTTCGATCCAAAATACGAAGATTCTCATCAATAAGATACACATACAATATGTTTTTTTATTATAATTTCTCATTGAATATCAGTGATGTTTCCAATATGAAATTACTCTCTTCATGAGAAAATTTACATTTTCCGACTTTGCCTGTAGATCGATGACACGAAGTATATTGATTATTGTTTTTTCTTTACTTCAGTTGACAAGAATTCAAGAATCTTAACTAATATTGATACTGATGGTGAGTCCCATCTTCACGAGTTGAGATAACTGAATACACTCAACTAGTCAGAAGCGACAGATTCCTTCGAAGTGATAGTCAAATTTTACAATCAATGTATCCATTCAGTTGTATTTATATTAGGAAGCCTGAATGTTTTGCAATCTGAAATGTGAAGTAAAACTGTCAAAAGAGGGTAGGAGAATGTGTCCATGAAACTCAGAAAGATTCTGTTGCTGTAATTCAACGTATTATGTGGTTGCGAGTCGTCTTCTGAAATATTGCAAACATATTTGTTTCAGTTGAAGTTGAAGAAAACAGCAACATAACTAAAAAGACAACTTCCCTCTCAAGAATTTCTGAAGGTTCTATTGTTTCATCTGTCTCGGTTAATGAGGAAGTTGTTTGTTAATGCTGCCCAAATCATAGATACGAACTATCTACAACAGATATATATACTTCAATTTTTAATTGTTCATTATTATATAAAAGTCAATTAAAAATGACAGGGCTCATCAATCGAATGTTTTGTAAACTATCACTGCTGTGGCTGTCAATGTGATCAAATCTAGAGTCGAAATGATAGAACAACTGGAGAAAATGGAACCTGGTGTAGATATATGGAAAGACTTCAATCTGCCATCAATGGATATTGAAAAATTATCAGAATTCGAGGATTTCATGAAACCGGAGGAAAACATGGAATAATCTGTAAGTTGTGCATTTTTTTATTTGTGCATTTTATCATTTGAGTTTTCCAAAAAAAAACAGTAATTGTATTCTGGAGATACTTACATAAAAATTTCTTGTTGTGTAAATATGGAAACTATTTGACATTTGTATATTAGTAGTTTCTTCCACAAGACTAACCAATTTTCAAATATATAACAAATTTGCTATTTCAGTTTTATCATTTTGGTGATAACATTTGAAGAAATGAATGAATTTACTATATTCGAGTTTTGTTCAAAATGGATCTCTATTTTCTTTTTGTACATGTCGTGTTTTTTTTTTAGGTTAAACAACTCTCCAAAGTGGGTGGTGATACTCCATATGAATTTTCGAAAAGGGCAATGGCTACATTCATAACCAATAAATTGGCCAGTGTATTCAGCTGGGTTGGACTTGGGAAAATCAGCTATCAGCTAAACCAATATAGCAGATCTTATAATAAGTAAGTGTTGTAATATGTGTTCATTATATAGTGGCAAATTGGGTAGGAAAGGTTAATCTCGGGCAACTCATTATGAAAATTGAAGCGGATACCTCAATCCTTTCGATGCAAGCGACTGTATTGCCATTTGACAGGCCATCATATATTTTTTTGATTCAATTGAATTTTAGGTGCTGCGTCATATATTTAGAGTGATGGTTTCAGGTTTGGTAGGGGTACTTGCTGCCCCATTGAGAAACATTACTTGAGCTGCCAGTCGATTCTAGTGTTCTTAGAATAGAATAGATTTATTTCACCTGTTGAAAGTACAAAATAATTGCAAACATATTTTTGCACAATAATAAAATAAGAAACATAATCAATCAAAACTCATCAACGGTGTAGCAATTTTTTTCTACAAGACGTTTTTGTAGTCTAGATTTAAATAACGAAATATTTGGTGAATTCATTATAGGAATTTCCAACTTGTTGAATATTGAATATTGAATAAATAAATAAACTTTCGAACTTTCATCCGTGGTTAAAAATGATGAAACAGTGGTTGCTGAATTTGGTTATGATGAATTGATAAAGTTCCCGCAACCAGTGGAATAACCACCCATACGAGTCATATTGGTTAAGTAGAAGATGATATCTACTCTCGTCGAAATTATGAGAAGGTGACGATTCAATGAATAGTACATTCCCACTGTGATTTTATATTTTCTCCAATAGGATCTTGGAAGTGTGTAAATCATTTCACCCCAGAATTCTCAGGAGATAATTTTAGAGAAGAATAAAGACAAGGAAGACGAAGTTCCAAGAAATAAACGGAAAAAATCATTGACATTTCACAGATTGGTGTGAAATTCCAGAATTCAACGACTGGCTTGTGTAGTCAAAAAATTGGAAAGAGAAAAAATATAATTCGTATACTATCATCTTTGCAAACATGAAATATTTCCTCCCAAAAGCGATTTATACAGACACAGCAAATCTGACCAACACATGAAAAATGCCTGAATGATGATGAGTTTTTGCAGCCCAAATCCGATGCTGTAAAAACTGCTGAATTGAAATAAGTTGGCCTGCTGGCAACTTATAATTACTATTTGTTCTAATGGACACACTTGTTCCTTTGTGTGCTGATATATTCTCAGATTCTAATATTGCCAAAGCTATGTAATGCAAAAGGATAAAAGCAACTGCAATTTTGAGAGCAGTATTGGAAAATAATTTTGTGGCAAAGTTCGGTTTTCTGGAAATGTTTTCTCATTGATAATGAATGAAACAACCGATGTTGGAAGCAGGTGATGCAGTTACCCTATATATCCGTTCGAAAAGTACTTTGGAAAAACACCAAATTCCTCTGGATAATTAAGTTGGGTTTTCCAATGATACAACCAATGGTTGGTGAAAATAATTCAATATTTTCTCATCTCAAATCAGAAATGCCTGAAATTTTATGTATCGAATGTTCATGCGAAATTCTGCAGTTATTTCCAATTGCCTAGGTCCGTTGAGGATGTGCTTAGGAATATTGGAGCTCCTTTCAGTAGGAGCTACAGCAGGCAGTAAAAGTTCAGAGAGTTCAAAAATTTATCTGATGCTGATTTTCACAAAATTTTTAGACCTTAGGATTTAATAATTCTAGGAGCCACTTTGTGCGTATTTCATATTGATAAATTTTGAGAACCATTCAAAAATCACTGAGATGATTGTTAATAATTCAAACATCAAATATATTTCCAAATCATTCTGGAAATATCGAACTATTTCAATAAAATATTACGAAGTGTATCACCACAAATTGAAAACAGAAATAATGAGAATACTAAAAACGCTATGTTGCAATTTCATCAATATACTTCAAGAGCACAAAAATATTCTTGATAACAATCACACTAATCCACAAAATTTCCTAACTTTTGAGAATATTTACCTACATGTGGCAGCTTTAAAACATTACAAGTATTTAAATCTGAAAATAACCATGGTGAAACTGAAATAGATAGATTTCTGAAGTCCTGCTTGGAATTCTATATAGAGCTTATATCTGGAAGAAGAAGTCGTTTGTTCATGTGCACATATTCTATTTTCGATTTGATTTCAATAGTTGATCCAAGAGAATGGCCTTCAAAAATAAAATCCCAGTTACCTATTAGTAGTGTAGCCCTCTTTTGGAGAGTCTGATCATGGCATCTAACCTAACCCATCGTAATATATACGAGGGTCTTACCTGATCTATAAATCGCTAGCTTTCGAATTTGGCGCCTAACCTCACTTGTCATTGGGAAAAAACATGGTCGTCGGTCATTGGAGAAAAAAAAACATGGTCGTCTGTCATTGAAGAGAAAAAAACATGGCCACCTGTCAGTGGAGAGAAAAAAATATGGTCGACTGTCATTGGACAAAAAAAACATGGCCGCCTGCCATTAGAGAGGAAACATGACTGCCACTAAGAGAAAAACACATTTCTCACCGCCAGATGGCGCCACCTCTCATGTTACGTATAGCGCTCGATGGTAACGACGCGCACGCTGTAAAAAAAACTTGACTGCCTCTAAGAGAATGAAAAAAGAAATGTATGGGAAAATTTACGAATTCACATCCATTTTGTATACAGGGTGGACCAAAAAAGTCAATGTCTCCGATTCGGCTAATTTTCAACGAGCTAATATAAATCGATGTACTCGAGCCATTTTGGCACTTGAAAAACGATTTAAAAAATAGAAATTCTGATTTGAACCCCAGTATACCGAGTGAGGTATAGAATTGAAGGAGAGCACCCATATATTGTAAATTCATCAAGCTCCTACCCTCCAGCTTTATCGTAGAACAATAAATCTCAATTTGAATGCTTCAAATTACATGAAATAACAAAACCAACGCTTAATTCGTATTGGCCGCATCGAGCAGAGTCCAAATCCATCAAAAAGCAAAGGAATGTCGAAACCATTTTTTCTGAACTGAATGAAATCCTAATATATGTTCACGAATTCCATTTGATTGGTATTTCATAATCATGCTCCAACTTGGGAAATCAGCAAAGAGTCCGGGTCAATGTCCTGATAATGAGGTCAAACTCATCAGAAAGCTCAATTATTCACAATGACCGGAAATTAATATCCATTATTAAAATTATTGCAGATAACGAAATTGCATTCTCGCATATTCATGAAGTGTGTTCATTCATAACAGCTTCTCAGCGAAAACTCGTGGTCAATGTCCTGATAATGGGGTACTTATCAAACTCAGCAGAAAGTCAATTATTCACAATGACCGGAAATTAATATCCATTGTTAGAATCATTGCAGATAACGAAATTGCATTCCCGCATATTCATGAACTGTGATTATTCATGACAGCTTTATCAGCGCAAAATCGGGGACAATGTCCTGATAATGAGGTCAAACTCAGCAGAAAGCCAATAACTCACAATGACCGGAATTCAATATCCATTATTAGAATTATTGCATTCTCGATTATTCATAAAATGTGATGCAAGAATAACGCGGCCGGTTTTGTGAGGCTAGGATAAGGCTGTAGGAGGAGGTTGGAGGCCTTTTGCAAAAATAAGAACCAATATTCATATTTTCGTTTTGCGGTAAAGCAATTGCTAAACGATGCGGAATTTTCGTGCCGTATTTGTGAGGGCTAGAGTAAGGCTGTAGGGGGATGATCTTCATATTTGACGATTCGGTACACAGCATATTGAAGTAATTGAATCAACAATAGGGCACCTGGCAAACCAACCGCTGAAAAATCAAATGTAACGCGCCCACTTGCCAGAGCTGACATCAATTTGATAGTGATACTAATTCAGCTTCATAGCTTGCTGCAGTTGCTTGTTTATTGATGAAACTACTGACAACTCTTACAGAACAACACCTGAACCAATTACTGGAGAAATATTCAACAGCTCTGGCAGCAATACCTGCTGGGTGGTTGTGGAAATTTTCCTATGAAAACAATTTATGGTTGAAAAAAACCTTTTTTAGTAACGCACAGATAAGCAAAAAATTATATACTTATAATATTTGAATAAACATAACTTCCAACTCATAGATTTTTTTTAACTCCTGAGTCTCGAATATTTATTGTATCGTCATCAGAATTTCATTCATTTGTGAAGATTCAAATCCATAGAACAATTATTGGAAGTCAGTTTTAACAAAGTATGACCCACGCCACTAGTTTTGCATGGAATGTTTTCATTATAGCGTGATTCTATGCATGAGGTTTCGTCTCAGCTCTAGTATCCAGATAATGTTTTTTTTTCGAAAATTCTGGTTTTTCAGTGTAAGACCCACGCAACTAGTTTTGCAAGGAATCATTTTGATATAGCGTTCGCAAGGAATTTCATGAGATTTTCAAGAATTAAGTAACTAAGGTGCCCTAAAGAAGACAGAGCACGCCACTGATCGTTCGAGATATTTTGCAGCTAGCTCTGGCAGCCAACTTCACATTGTGATCAATTTATTGTTTTTGAAATTCACTCATAGTGTAAGTGTAGGATAATAATGGAATGAATATATAAACTTCCGAACTACCATTCGTGGTTAAAAATGATGGAACAGTGGTTGCTGAATTTGGTAATGATGAATTAATAAACAGATCTGCATCATAATCAAGAATATTTTTTTCCACACATCAGGAAAAAATTATACCAATTATAATGACCTGTATGTTCATGTGGATGTCACCAAGCCCGAAAAGTTCCCGCAACCAGTGGAATAACCACCCATACGAGTCATATTGGTTCAGTAGAAGATGATATCTACTGTCGTCGAAATTATGAGAAGGTGACGATTCAATCAATAGTACATTCCCACTGTGATTTTATATTTTCCACAATTGTGTGCTGACATATTCTAATATTGCCAAAGCTATGTAATGCAAAAGGATAAAAGCAACTGCAATTTTGAGAGCAGTATTGGAAAATAATTTTGTGGCAAAGTTCGGTTTTCTGGAAATGTTTTCTCATTGATAATGAATGAAACAATCGATGTGGGAACCAGGTGATGCAGTAACCCTCTATAATTATTCGAAAAGTACTTTGAAAAAACACCAAATTCCTCTGGATAATCAAGTTGGGTTTTCCAATGATACAACCAACGTTATGGTTGGTGACAATAATTCAATATTTTCTCATCTCAAATCAGAAATACCTGAAAATATATGTATCGAATGTTCATGCCATATTCTGCAGTTATTTGCAGTTCCCTAGGTCCGTTGAGGATGTGCTTAGGAATATTGGAGCTCATTTCAATAGGAGCTACAGCAGGCAGGAAAAGTTCAGAGAGTTCCGAAATTCCTTTGATATCGATATTCACAAAATTTCAATGCCTCGTATAACAAGAGGTTTTAGAATTATATGAGCCACTTTGTGGGTATTTCATATTGATAAATTTTGAGAACCATTCAAAAATCACTGAGATGATTGTTAATAATTCAAACAACAAATATACAGTAATATATTTTCCAATCATCCTGGAAATATTGAACTATTTCAATAAAATATAAATATAAAAGTGAATCACCATTGCTACACAAATTGAAAACAGAAATATTGAGACTGCTAAAAACGCTATATTGCAATTTCATCAATATACTTCAAGAGCACAGAAATATTCTTGATATCAATCAACAAATCCACAAAATTTCCTAACTTTTGAGAATATTTACCCAGATGTGGCAGCTCTTGAAACATTACAAGTGTTAAAATCTGAAAATAACTGTGGTGAAACTGAAATAGATATATTTCTGAAGTCCTGTTTAAAATTCTATATAGAACTTATATCTTGAAGAAGACGTTTTTTTATGTGCACATATCCTATTTTCGATTTCATTTCAATAGTTGATACAAGAGAATGGCCTTCAAAATTAAAATCCCTGTTACCTATAAGTAGTGTAGCAATACCAATACGGCAATAAATGGCGGAAGTGAGAGTCTCCCCTTTTTGGAAAGTCTGATCATGGCATCTAACCTAACCCAACGTAATATATACGAGGGTCTAACCTAACCTGAGATATTCAAGGGTGGCCCAATATACGGGTTCCTAACCTAATGAAATATATACGAGGGTCTAACCTAATCTATAAACCGCTGGCTTTTGAATTTGGCGCCTAACCTCACTTGTCATTGAAAAAAAAAAGGTCGTCTGTCATTGTAGATGAAAAAACATGGCCGCCTGTCATTTGCGAGAAAAAAACATGGTCACCTGTCAGTGGAGAGAAAAAGACATGGTCACCTGTCATTGGAGAGGGAAGACATGGCCACCTATCAGTGGAGAGAAAAAAACATGGTTGTCTATCATTGGAGAGAAAAAACCGTGACCACGTGTCAGTGGAGAGTAAAAACATGGTCGACTGTCATTGGACAGGAAAAACATGGCCGCCTACCATTAGAGAGAAAAAACATGACTACCACTGAGAGAAAAACACATTTCTCACCGCCAGATGGCGCCACCTCTCATGTTACGTACAAGCGCTCGATGGTAGCGACGCGCTCGCTGGAAAAATAACTTGACTGCCTCTAAGAGAAAAAAAAATCATGGCAAAATTTACGAATTTACATACATTTTGTATACAGGGTGGACCAAAAAAGTCAATTTCTCCGATTCGGCTAATTTTCAACGAGCTAATATGGATCGATGTACTCCAGCCATTTTGGCACTTGAAAAACGATTTTAAAATAAAAAATTTGATTTGAACCCCTGTATACCGAGTGAGGTATGAAATTGAAGGAGAGCACCCATATATTGTAAATTCATCAGGCTCCCTCCCTCCAGCTTTATCGTAGAACAATATGTCTCTATTTTAATGCTTTAAATTGAATGAAATAACAAAAACAATGCTCAATTCGAATTGGCCGTTTCGAGCAGAGTCCAAATCCATAAAAAAACAAAGTAATGTCGAAACCCAGGTTCGAACCAGGGATATCTGGCGGTCCCTGGGTCCCTGATAACGGAAATTTTGGTGACAATGGATTCGTCCCAACGTCAATCATAATTGAGTATTTTCCGATGTCAAAAGGGCACCAGTACCTAACTCCGTTATCATTGGGGGGTACAGCATCGTGCGGGTACTCTAATAAGACAACTTCTACTGGAGAACGTGGATATGAAAAGTCTGCATACGTACTTGATTTATCAGATATCCAAATATATCGAATTTTATGAAGAAAAAGAAAACGTGGTGAAACAGTTTGGGTTGAGCTTGGAGGGTTTGAGAGAACGTAATATACCCCCAACAACATAACCATTGCGACGCATTCAACCCTCATCACCCTTCAATGGCCCTTCTGAAGACCATAGGACTCAAACACAAGTTCTAAGGATCAGATTGAAGAATGATGGGTTCAACAAAACTGGACAAGTTGGATGTCTTTTCCACATCGCTACCAGAAGAAACATGCCATTACAAGCTCAAGATCATTTTTCAACATCAAACCAAATAAGAAGCAAATGAATGGAAGCCCGCCAATCACCAGAATCATTCCAAGTCCGCAAGCAGACTAGTGAAGATTATCCTTAAAATTCTAATCGTCTCATGCATAATATTGTCATTAATCATCATTTTTAATTTCAAAATGTTTGTGAAGGCTGTGAAAATTCATGTTTTCCAAGTTGAATGAAATCCTAATATATGTTCACGAATTTCATTCGATTAGTATTTCATAATCATGCTCCAACTTGGGAAATAACACTTATTATCAGAGAGTGCAGAAACCCATTTATTCATAACAGCTTCATCAGCAAAATGTCAATGTCCTGTTGATGAGGTCAAACTCAGCAGAAAGCTTAAATATTCACAATGACCGGAAATTAAAATCCATTATTATAATTATTGCAGATAACAAAATTGCATTCTCGCATATTCATGAACTGTGTTTATTCATGATAGCTTTATCAGCGCAAAATCGGGGTCAATGTCCTGAAAATGAGGTCAAACTCATCAGAAAGCCAATTATTCACAATGACCGGAAATTAATATCCATTATTAGAATTATTGTATTCTCGATTATTCATAAAGCGTGATGCAAAAATAATGCGGCCGGTCACGTATGCCTCATAGCTGGAGGGAAGAGAAACGTTCTGAAAATCAGTGCTCTGGTTACGCATCATTTCTTCTCCGAATATCAGTGTTTGAGTAATTCATCAACGCTTCTTCAAGTATTTTTCCGTAGTGTTAGTTTCATCCATCGAAAAAGTAAGTTCATTTTATTATTATTCTCCAGTGCTTTATCCTCCAATTTATTCTTTCAACTGCAATTCATTCAAAAGTTGATTGTTTCAATGCCTCTTTTTTCAAAACTGCATGCCATTCTTAGTACAGTTTTTTTTTCAAAATCAGATCTAAACACTTCGAACAAAGCTTTCCCAATTGCAGGTAGGCTACCCTGCATCAAGCTTTGTGAGCTAACCATCAATTTGCCCTACAAGAACAGTCGAAGATAGCCCTGAGCCCCCATGATGATACTTCGCCATGGGGTAATTTCAGTTCAAAATAACATTTATCCATTTCAGAGATTGAAAACTTAGAACTAGTTTGTGTGTCGTATATTGTATTTCCTTTTCTATTGTTCGCCTCTCCTGTGCTGCTGCTAAACTAATGACTATATTTATCATTCTAGAATTTAGGAAATATTGTTTATTTCAACTTTGGAAAATATTGTTTATTTCAACTTTAGAAAATATTGTTTATTTCAACTTTAGAAAATATTGTTTATTTTAACTTCAGAAAATATTGCTTATTTTAACTTTGGAAAATATTGTTCATTTTCTGCTGATGTTTGTTCGTTTGAAGGATTGTACTGAATAATTTTATATTTTTTCAAAGTCATTTTATTATGTTAATGAACTATGTTTCTATATATTCACTATTTTTATTTCATCATCATTTCATCAATAGATATTCACATTTGACAATGAAAAAAAAACATGATTTTCACATCATTCATTACATAAATCATGGATGAGTTGCGATTCATAATAAAATAGATATTCTCTTACACCATTTGCATACATACTGTCTAGAGATGATGCTTGACAAAATCCCTTTATAAGTTCATTCACAGTCAAATTTGTCTTATTATCACCATGTCAAGATTTCACAATGGCAAATACATTTTTATAATAATCACAAAAGTTTAGAGAATCCAACATGGACATGCGATCAGACACAACTTCCTTCGATTTCGAAGAATTCTTGCAATGTCTTGTTCATTCTGCTCCAATTCAGTGTTGCCCTTGATGATGTTAAACTGCTTCGTATCACTCTCAATCAACTGAGTAGCAGTTACGAAATCGCCGCAACAAGTCGTAACAGGTTCATATTCGTCTGGATATCCTTCGATATCGTCACGGAAAAAATTATTCAAACTTACTAAAATATATGTTTTCCTCAGATACGAAGGATTTACATTATTACGTCATATTGACTTATTGAGTGAAGTTCTTTGACTACCCTTGCAGGTATTATAGCTGTCAATTTATCTCACATCTTAGCGGTTTGTTCTAAGTATGAGTATTCGTTCTGTGGTTGTGAGAGTGAATGTTCTGAGCTAATATGTTTTGGTAACTTATAGAAGTTTTGTGGTTGATATAGTGAAAAGCTCAACCCCTAATGCAAAATGAGGTGAATAGTCATATTAGTCAGGAATCAATCCTCCTTAAAATCAGTATATCTGAGGACAAATCAATACATAGTTCATCTCATATTCAAAACAACTTTTAGTCCAATAATCTGTTGGTAATTTCAAGTCACAATATTATTGCTGAATGAAAGTTGAGACAATAGTAAATATGTAGTTTTTGTACGACATTTTGACCATTCTGAACGTCATTTTGACCTGTATTGTGTATTCAGCGCGTTAGTATGGCGCAGTCTAGCGTATTCAGCGCGTAGGTATGGCTCAGTTTGGCGTATTCAGCGCGTTAGTATGGCTCAGATTGGCACATTCGGCGCGTTAGTATGGCGCAGTATGGCGTATTCAGCGCGTTAGTGTGACTCAGAGTCCAATTGCCATAAATTATCCAAACCGTCGAGGTTCATTCTTTCGAGCAGGTCGAAGTAATTCCAATACCAACTGAGTCTTTCCGGAGAAGGAGGAGGAAGTACCTAGAATACGGCGACTACGACGTAGAGACGTCCGTGACTCGATCTTCCTGGATGACGTTATTGTATGAGTAGTAATGTGGAAGGTGCTGCAATATAAATGAAACGACACGCATATTCAGAAAGCATTTTTATTTCTACACATGATTTTCTTTCCCGTAATATTAATAATGATTATTTGATGTCTGCATCTTAGAGTTGCGTTCTTGAGTCCGGCCCTGCCACCCAGACTTCATGGCGACCAGACAAATTGCTGGCCAAGCTCCTACCGAGATTTATCTTTGCTGAGTAAGCTCCCACCCTGAATTATCTTGTAAACCGAAGATCAACGAAAGAACTATAATACCTTCAATATTTGTTTATTGTTATAAATCATCTGAGATATGTATTTTGACCATTCCATTTTTGTCACCTGTAACCTGCATTTTCAATTTCCATTAAAAGCAGTGAGTAAGGAAAATCTTTAATTGTGCAAAAGTGAACGTTGAAAAAGAGTTATTCAACACAAAATTGGTTTCAAACAACGAGTAGTGCTTTCCGAACCAAGGGCTGCGAAGGCACTATCGTAACTTAAGTCCGATACTTTACGAGCAAGGTCGTCAACGCTACATTTTTGACTCGCTATACGGGCAACGACATAGTTTTCATTCGTTAAATCCTTCGGCTCTGTCACTTGAGTTTCCGTAATTTTTTTGTTCACGGTTGTCACTCCAGAGTCTAGGTTATGTATGTAAGCATACACTTGTTGTTCTCTAGTGGTCATGGTGTTGATTTGGTTCCTGAATTTTTGCAAGCTTCCTCGAATTTCAGTGGCGTACGCACCATGCCTTGTAGCCATATCAAGGATATATGTATTGGTACTCAGATTCTCCTTGGAAGTCTTTGTGTACTAAGCGATAATGCTACACAGTTCACGAGTGAGTTGTGGAAAACAACACTAGAGGAGCTTGGAATCAGAATCAAGCATATTTCGGTGTATTTCCCTTCTGGCAATATCACTGAACGGTATAATAAGGAAATCGGGAGACTTCTTCGGTCTTATTGTAATGAAAAACATACGAAGTGGCCAACTATGTTAGAGTTCTTAGAGGGCTGTTTAAATAATATTAATAATTTGACCACGGGGTTTACTCCGTCCTATGTACAAACCGGGGTGGTTCAGCCCAATCCGATGGATAAATATGTGGAATATCCGGAAGTAATCGAGAGAAATCTTCCACTCTTCCACTCTTCCACTCTTAGCCTGCACTAACTTGAAATCGAAAGCTAAACTGCGTGCCGACAAGGCGAATAAAAAAATGAAACCGGTAGAATTTGGATCGGTACCCAGGTACTCGTGAGAACCCATTATCAATCTTCAGCCGAAGAAAGAACTATAAAGAAATTCTTTCTATTATATAAGGGTCCTTTTTACATTTTACGGAGAGCCGGCTCCAACTCTTATGTTGTCGGTGATGAGAAGGGTGTCGAGTTATCTACCGAAAATATTAATAATTTGAAGGCTTATAAGGTCCTGCTGAACGGTTTGAATCCGTCAGTCTAGTAATTTTTCATAAATATCTGGATTTGATTCGACATAACCAAAAAGAATGGTATTACTATTATTATTTTGTATATTCTGATAATATAAATATGTCTGTTTATTTTGTGCTAAACTTAAACAATCTGTATTGTAAGATTATTGTTTAAGTTGGGGGATCATGTGTCCGTACGCCTATGGTCACTATGGCAACGCGAGTGACAAGTAAGAGTGCCGATCCGTTCGGATTACAGTCGTGGTCTGGACTGTAAATGACAGTCACGTTATTTTTTAATTGTATTTTGCATCCTTAAAATTACCTTCTGTTAGTAGGATATTTATGTTGACGAGTATTATAGTTGTGTCCAGTATATGAGTGATTCATTGCTAACAACCAATTACCCTATAAAGAAATCACTACCTGTGCAGTCTCAAGTGGTTTTAGCCGCACCCATTCAATTTATTCAGCAATGAAATAATCTATGTATTTACAAAAGTTTTGGGAATATGTGCCATTCCAATTCCATTCACAGTATTTCTGAATTGGCAATATATTTGTACATACTTTTAGTGTTGTCATGGAAAAAAAAGTGTTCATTCAAAATTATAGCTCGACGTGAAATCTCAAGGAGTCAGAGATTTTTCCAAATAAATTGGGTTTCTTCTGATATTTCCTCAGTTTTCATCCTCCGAATGATCTTGACTGCGATTGAACCAGCTTCAAGGGTTCACTGCCTGAACTGAAAACAGTAGTTGAGAAATTATATATATTTTCAACCGACGAAACCAAAAAGAAGGAGGTTCTCTAGTCGACGCGTATTTTTTTTCTATGTATGATCAGTTTATTTATAGCCTTCTCACATGCATTCATGCCCATCTTTGATGTATCGAGAGAAGATCTGAGTTGTTGTTTCATTCGTAAATTCATCAACGATCCCATCCACATATCCTTTTTTGGTCGCATATTCTCTGCTCGTAGTCCTCCCAACATTGCACAATTTCAAATCGTTAAAATCAATATCGTCGTCTGGTGTTATATGTAATCCACCGCCACCACACTTTCCGAAATATGTTTACGCTTGGAACTACGTCCAAATTTGTCGACAGTCATTATGAAAATGCGTTATGTACATAGGAGAGCAAGTTATTTATTGAATGATGCCATCTTCTCGGAGTTCATTGATTATGGTCAATATTTCGTTGTCGTGAAAAGTATTTCCAGCATTTTTCGGAGCAATGAGCAACTTTATTCATTCACACAATTCGTTGGGATCATGCCAGTAAATATATTCTATGGGTTTGTTATTGAAAGTCATCGACATTTCGTGAAGATCCTTGCCAGTGGTGGTGGGTAGTCGTCGTCGATGGAACATTGGCTTAATTATTTACATATTTACACCTTTAACTGCTCCTCAGAACATTTAGTGGAAATAATACTTCTATCCGAGACTAAGCTCCGACGGGACCATAATTTAAAATCCAGGGGATACACCACCGTTGGGGCCGACAGGCTGGGAGGCGAGAGAGCCGCGGAGGGGGGTAGCCATTTTAATTGAAAACGGGATTCCCTTTACCGAAATCCCCCAGCTAAATTCCATGATTGAGCATGTATGAATCAGATTTACAGATGGTACATGCCTCTCCTCGATTTACTGTCCACCGGAGAACAAATTTACAGAAAGAGACTTAGACAGTCTGGTTAGTGTTGCCAACAAGGTAATTCTGGCCGGTGATTTCAAAGCCAGGCATAATGAGTGGAATGGCGGTCCAACCAGAAACAATGCAAACGGAACGACACTGCTGAAATATGCCATGAACAATGAGGTGATAATAGAGAAAAGTAGTGATCCTACTCACTTTCCCTTTGACGGAATATTGCCGACAACTATTGACCTGGTAGTTCAGAAAAATATAGTCAATATGAGTGAGCTCATAACGATTAATAAGTTGACCTCTGACCATGTTCCGGTCTCGTTTTATATCAATCAGATGAAATATAATAACTTAGAAAGAACGCGAAATGACTATTACAACTGCAATTGGAAGGAGTTCAGGAATGTTATGAATAGAATAACGTTCATAAATGCAAACATCGCTAAACATGAAATAGAATTCGGGACAAAGAAATTTATCAAACTACTACAGATAGCCAGGGACAAAACAACCAGGAAAGTTGTGAGGGGCAAAAGTTTGCGATTCCACAACACATTAAAGATTCAATCAAAATGAAAAACCAGGAACGTAAAAATGGCAAACAAACAGAAATCCAAACCATAAAGAAAACTTTATGCGCCTAGGAGCGGATATAACAGAGCTCATAAACAGAAACACGAACGAATGTTCCCTGATTTAACTATAATAGTTAGAGCTGTGATGTGTCTACATTCTTCCGCAGCAGCGGAAAGGATATTTTCAAAATTGAATCTTGTGAAAACTAAAACAAGAAATAAATTGAAAGTAGAGACATGCAACTCCATTTTACTTGCTGCAGGTTTATTAGACGATGAGACGTGCTATACATGGCAACCGTCACAACGACTATCACAAAACAAACCCAAATATGAATCAGTAGAAGAGAAAACTTGTTAAATTGCTCCTGCGTATTCAATTTTTTAAAATAATGTACAATATATTACTTTTTTATTTTATTTTTTGATGAATTGTTTTAGAGTTTTTGGATTTATTTAAATGTGATATTTGTACCTGTTACTGAATATACTACATTTGTGGGAAGGCATTTATTTATGACAGTTTATCATTGTAGAATGAATATATTTTATTTTTTGATGAATTATGTTAGAGTTTTTGAATTTATTACTGTGTAATATTTGTACTTGTTACCAAATATACTCAATTTGTAGGGTCGTATTGATTTATTTCAATTTAACGTTGTAGATTGAATATATTTTTGAACTTCAACTAATTCGTCCCTTTCTCCAATCGAATTATCAAGCAGTTTAACCACAGAATATAGATCTATATTCTGTGTTCTGTTGTTTTACAGTTTTACCATATTGGTTTTAGCTGACACGTTTTTAGCACAGAATACCTCACGTATTCTGTGTTTTCAGGGTGAATTCCCAATAGATCGTTTTTGCTTTTTGCGTCGCGCGTCACGCAGTCTGATTTGCGAACTGGCGACGAAATTCGCCATTTGCATGGACACACATGAAATATTTCAACTTTCTTGGTCGAATTTAGCATATGTGTCCATGTAAAGGGCGAATTACGTCGCCAATTCGCAAATCAGATTACGTGACGCGCGACGCAAGAAGCAAAAACGATCTATTGGGAATTCACCCTTAGTGTCGACGGAGTAAAGTCACTGAATCTAGAAGGCCTTTTTACGGGTGTGGCCAATGGGCGTGGTCTGATACTTGAAATAGTTCCAGTGTTCAAATAACCCACAAAAACACCAATTAGAAAGCAAGTTTTGTGGGTTATTTGAACTCTGTAACGATTTCAAGTATTGGACCACGCCCATTGGCCATACCCGTAAGGTAAGGACGGCACGGCCTCCTAGATTCAGTGACCCTTCTAGAAGTATCTCATGCCTGCCTCTAGCGGTTGATTTCGAAACTGAGTTGACTGAAAGTTCTTTGTTCTTTGTCTCTCTCTCACGCAGCTTCTGCCAAACTAACCACTAGCCGTCACATAGCAAATATATTCACAAACTATCCATATAATGTGTTTTTCCTTCCATATGGCATGTTATATTGAAAAGTGGTACGCTGAGGTAAAATTAAGTACATTTGCATCGAGTTTGTGGTACGGAGAATTTTTCCCACCTGGCAACGCTGGACACCAGCAATAATTCTGGCACCCTCAGAGCTCCAACGAGTACTAACGAACTATGAGGAGGTTCTGGGGGTGATCAGGAAATTGCCCAGAAACAAAGCACCGGGTATCGACAAACTGGACGCCATTTTACTGAAAAACCTGCCGAGGTAATCACTGGTCCAGCTACTATATATTATAAATGCAATCCTAAAGTGGCAACACTACCCGGACTGTCTCAAGAAAGCCCTGATAAAGCCAGGGAAAAACAAAAATAAAATCGAAAGCTTCAGGCCCATCTCGCTTCTCAGTGTGGTGGACAAAGTCGTACTGAAACGTGTTGTAGATTGTGAGGAAGAGCTAAAAATTATCCCAACTGAACAATTCGGGTTCAGGAGAGGTCATTAGACGACATCTCAGGTAGCCCGAGTTGTTCACGGGGTAAAAGAAGCCTTCCATAGAGATCACAACACGGTTATGGTCCTGTTGGACATGCAGAAAGCCTTCGATACAGTCTGTATAGAAGGGTTAATCGCAAAATTGGCAGAGGCACGCATGCCTTTATACCTCGTGAAAATCATAGAGTCGTACCTGACGGGGCGGACTTTCAGGGTCAATGTGAACGGCACAAGTTCGCCAGAGCATACGGTCAAAGCAGGGGTCGTCTCTGTCACCAATCCTGTATTCGCTGTAGACACATGACTTTCCGACCTTCGCTCGGACGAGCATGGGTATGTTCGCGGATGACACCGCGATCTACGCCCACTCGTTCTATAGCGAAGTGGCTGCAAAACAGCTCCAGATTCATCTGGATCGGTTGGTAATACCCTATAGATGAAAACAATTTTTTATATTCCCGCCGTTCTCAGCTGATATTGCAACCATAGATGCCTCTTCAGAGTACTTCGCAGCTATTCATCTTAAGACTCAAACAACTAATGTAAACGAAATGACAGGCGATAGGATAGGTAATAAGCCGAAATCAGGTACATACAAAATAAATGCTTTTTATCTAAATATCCAAAGCAACAAAATAAGTGAAGTAGAATATTTTTCTGCATCTAAACAACCGAGAGTTGGGTATCTGAATCAGAAATTGTAAATATCGTTATTCCTAATTTTAAACTTGTAGCATATTACTGTAGAAACACGTCTGCTCATGGTGGGGTGTGTGTCTTTGCTCGGGATTTGTTAAAAATTAAATCCAAAGAAATCAATGAATTATGCGTAGATATTCATGCTGAATTTACCTCAATTGAGCTAGTTGATGAAAAAATATATTTCTTGTGTGTATACAGGTCTCCTATGGGTGATACTGATGTTTTTTTGCGTGCACTAAACAAAATACTGGAAATGATACCATATAATAATCAAATTGTTGTAGTTGGCGACTTCAACTTAAATTTTAATATCGTTGATAACATAAATGTAAATGAATGTATAAACATTTTCTTGACATACAATTCAGAGGAAAAGTTAATGAAAATACACGAGTAACTAGTACTAGTGCTACAAAAATAGATAATCTGTTTACTAACATAAACAACAATAACTTGATCGTGGAAGTAATTGAACCACATATGTCGGACCATAAGGGTATTTTCTTCTCTATTGCGACAAGTCTCACATCAGAAGACAGGTATATTTCATGTGGACCTATGACTGAACATGGAGAACAACAGTTTATTGAATGTGTAAATAATGTAAATTGGCAAATATTTTAAGGAATGAACAATCCTGATGAATCTGCGGATCTCCTGGTCAATATGTTATCAACATTTTATAACCAATGTTTTGTGGAAAAACATAAAAAAGTCCAAGCTAGAAAATAAAGACTTTGTTTTTGACAACGACATGCAACAATTAAAACGCACCTTGGATGCCGTACATGTAGTTGCTTGTTCCACAAAAAATAATGAAGACTTCCAGGTATATAATACTCTGAAGAAGGAGTATAAAAAGGAAATAAAACAAGGAAAATTAAACGCAAATAATAAACGACTTTTAACTTCTGATAATGAACAAAAAGCGGCATGGGATATTATCAACTAAAACAAAACAAAATAAAATTCACATGTGACATCTGAATTGACAACTAATGAATTTTCGGACTACTTCTCTGATGTTATAAATAATTTAATGATCAACTTTAATAATGTAGATGACACAATAAAATTTAATTTTTTTTGAATAAATGAATGAACTAAATCATTCTTTTTATTTCCAGTTTGTGACATGGAAATCAAAACCATAATATCTCAATTAAAAAATAGTAAATCTAAAGATAATTACAACCTTAACAGTGAGGTTCTTAAACTGGTCAGCGATTCACTTACTAGGCCTATCGCACATTTAATAAACATATGTATCGAGAGCGGGATTTATCCTCAAATATTTAAAATATCACAAGTTATCCCTATACATAAAAAAGGCGAGTTGAACAATACAAAGAGTTATAGGTCTATATCTATCATACCTGTTATATCAAAAATATTTGAAATCATCCTGAAAACAGATTACTACTATACTTTGAAAAAAACAATGTATTAAATAATGCTCAATTTGGGTACAGACAGAGAAAATCTACTATTAATGCAATCCGCGAAATGTATATGAATATTATAGAAGCTTTCGAGGAGCGTAAATTATGCTGTGCAAAATTTTATGTCATGTCCAAGGCATTTGACACGGTTAACCATGGTCTATTATTACAAAAATTAGAATATTATGGGATCAGAGGAAACCCCTCAAATCTGATTACATCTTATCTTGCAGGCCGTCAGCAATGTGTTAAATTCAACGGTGACATATCAAAACTTTTAAAAGTTGATTATGGAGTGCCGCAGGGGTCAGTCCTTGGTCCATTATTATTTATTATTTACATTAATGATATGCCTTTCAATCTGACAGATGTGCTTCCGATAATGTATGCTGATGATGTCACTCTTTTGCTTAGTGACACTCTGTCTTCCAATCTAATTTCTAACGCTAATGAATCTGATGCTTTATGTCAAACTGGGCTACAAATAATTATCTTGCTATAAATGATGATAAAACCAAAACTTTAGATTTTTCAACAAAAATTAATAACTCTTATTTATATCTAGCTTTGATTTTTTTTAATGTGTTACTAAACGAATTTCAGACTCTTGACATGAGTTTGAACACTTTTAAAGTGAAAATTGAAAATATACTTTTACAAAATGCCTTTTACACATCTGAAGAATATTTTAATTATTTCGACTCTTTATCTAATTCGTCGTCTGTCTAATAATTATATATTTTTATATTATTATGTTCTGTATTTATGTTATGTTATTGACCATATATTTACCATAAACTGTTTTAATATTTACTACCATGTGTTACCATTGACTTGTCGTATGCAAACATTATTCATGTATATACTGCATCAATAAATTATATTCTTTTCTATATAGCGAAAAACAAGATTAAGCTCAATTCGAACAAAACAGAGGACGTTAATCTCACGAGGAAACGAACTAACGTGAAGATCCTCATGAAATTAAAGATTGAAGATAGCATCGTGACGGAGAAGCCCTCATCGAGATACCTGGGGGTGGATCTGGACAGACGTATGACTTTGCACAAACACATAGGGTTGGCGTTGCAGAGGGGAGCGGCCGCAATAAATGTACGTATCCCCTCATTGCACGCAACTCCAACCTATCACTAGATAACAAAATAAGAATCTATAAGCAGATAATTAGACCTGCTATTGCATACGCCTGCCCAGTGTTCTGCAGCGCATCGAAAACTCAAATATTGACACTCGAAAGGCTGCAGAATAAAGCACTTCGTATAGTTACTAATAGTTATAGATACATCCGGCTGGATGATCTACGCGAGCTTGCGGAAGTGGAGAAACTTGCAGATTTCATTTTGAAATTATCTGACAAGTTCAACAGGTATCACACCTCTAAGAGTCCACTTACGGCAGACATAACGAACATTAGAGTTGTTTGGCTCTAATCACCGTTGGAAGAAAGAGATGCTGCTACAGGATGCCACGGCTAGATTCCGAGAAATCAGAGAGTACACCTTAGAGGACAATCAACCCATATTTGCCAAGATTGAAAATAGATGCGCGAGAATCCGCCAGGAACAAGAGAGGTGGCATCAGAAGAAATGGAATCGAATAGCAGGGAGAACACGGTCTCCACAAACCAGTAGCAAGGTTAGAAAACCATTATTAATCTCTCAACTAAACCACTTACAGGAGTAGAGGAGTCCCTGCTGGAAAAGGGATTGAACTTTGCAGTTGCACCCAAAACAATACCTATCCTGGACATTGTGAGCGCTGTAGAGTCAACCAGTAGCAGAATGAATCCCATCCAGACAGAAGAGTTCAGATGGAATGTGAGAGAGACACTCGAGAAGGAAAGAAATCCCCGGAGTAACATCACTGCAGGGGAACAGAGGGCCCTAAAAATTCTACAAAAGGATTCATCCATAAAGATTCTTCCAGCCGATAAAGTGAACGCCATGGTTATCATGGACACCACAACATATGAGGACAAGATAGAGTCGTTACTCCACACAGGGAACTATAAACTCTTGAAGAAGGATCCGACACCCACTATAGAAAGGAAGATCTACACCACTCTGAGGAAATTCAAACACTTCATTCCAGACAACGAACGATCACATCTAACGCCACACTACAGCAAACCACCGCATCTCTACGGGCTTCCGAAAATCCACAAACCAGACATGCCACTGAGACCGATCACCAGCTCACGGAACTCACCAACCTACAAGTTATGAAATACCTCCTACCGATACTACAACTCTCACAAGGAAATAGCAGTTCATACGTCAAGAATTCCAAGCACATCGTTGACACCATCACAGATGTTGAACTTGGACCAGAAGATCGTTTCATCAGCTTCGACGTGGAGAGCCTTTACACCAATGTCCCTATAGAGGAATCTCTCAGTATCATCAAGAGGAAACTCGAAGAGGATGACCAGCTGCACGAGAGGACTGACCTTCCTACCCAAGCAATATTGGAGTCATATTCGAAAAACTCGATTTATACAACGAAATCGATAATTAACTGAATAGAGTGAATAAAACGGAAGTAAACCCACAACAGGGACGAATAGGCACAGAACACCATTTTCAGAAGCTGGTTTTTCCACTGAACATTTTTCCAGCCACGTAAAAGCATAAAATAAACTAATACTATAATTTTTGAAAAACAAACAATATCGAATGAAGACACATAAGCGCAAGCAGGAAGTGTCCTTTATAACAATTTTTGATAAAAACCAAACTGGTATATTCGGATGCGAACTGCTAACACCAGCAGGGATCACCCCTTCGCCCCCTCGGATGGGCAAGCAGTTGCTCTAAACAATCCCCAAGCAAAAGCAGCAGTTCCTACCCTCTTCCCTACCCTTCCCGAAGAGGACAAGAAAAACTGTTTTTAACAATGTATATAGTAGTTGAGGTTTTAAATGTATATGAATTTGACAAATAAATATTTTGGATTTGGATTTGGTCAATTCAAAAAGAGTTTTATATGCATTCAAATCATCGGGATTGTAGGAGGGTTCATCATAGAATATTGGTTGATAGAGTCTTGGAGTTCCCTTCAAATACTTTCCCTGCGTTACGATGTTGTTATTTTTATCGAAATCGATTAATTGTTTGCCGAGTAACCATTTCAAAGGACTTTCATCATGAACAGGTCCATATAATTTATCGATTTCATCATCTTTGCTTGTGTGTTCGATGATGTATTTTTGTGCCATGACAGAATATTGATTGATATACTCGTGCATTACTCCTTCTGGAATAGATTCTGCCCACGATGTTTCGCCATCTTCGAAAACGCATTCATCACTATCATCGTGTATTTCAGCAACGTCAAGCATAGGCAGAAATTGTGTTTGTTCTGGGAGTTCTTCTTCTTCTTTGAATGTCGCCGCTTCCTCCCTCTTGATACGTTTGGAGTCAGGAGGACGTTGCCGATTCATCTTTGATGACTTGACGGTTTCTTCGAGATATTTGGACAGAGGTTCGAAAAGTGTATTTATAGATGCATCTTCCTCGGACTCACCCAATTTGATGGCCAAGTGTTTTTTTTCTAATCTCCTTTGACATTACAGATTTTATTTTTCAGAATGACGTTAACTACTTTGCTGAACGGTTTCATGTTTACTGATGGCATACTAATTTTTACACACGCATATATATTCATCGAAACCGTGTCGATATCTGCCAGCATTCAAATCGGAATCTTGACAAATACGAATGAACCATACTTTTTACGCCAACATTCAGTACACAAACGTTTGAACTATTCGAATGACATGTCGGATGAAACGTGTTCATCAAATACGTGTTTCATGTTGAGTTCATCCTGCTTGAACAACACAATCAAATTGCAATTGTCTCGAAAGTTGTTTGGGTATTTTCGAGTACGTTGACCTAGATACATGGCTTCAACGTCATTGTGTCTGCACATTGAAAAATATTCTCGAATTTTCTGCTGACCATCACAAGTCACATCATCGAACATGAATATCGTATCATGTTTGGCGGCTTCGTGGGGGCTCATCATTTCCTCGTTTTCTCTGAACGGAAAAATAACCGACTTCTTCTACTTCATACATTACCATTTGAAGCAGCTGATACTTTGGTTGATACAGCGACTTTGAGTAGACGTAAACGTTTTCAAATTCTGCACCTTTCGCACTGAACAGTAATGATAACGCTATATTTGTCTTGCCACATCCGCTCGGGCCCAAAATGATGGCCGGAAGGAGTGTGTGTGGCAATAATTCACCATTTTTTTTTCTGTGTTGGGGATTTGAATATCGTTATAGTTGCCGATTGGAAACGTTTTTACTTGTTGAATAATCTCTATATTCTGATCTGAATTCACTTGATGTTCGTCATATGCGTTGTTCACTTGAGACTGTTGCATAGTTTTACTGTGTATTTTTCTTCGATTTACATGGTCTCTTCTGTGGCGGAAATATCTTGGAGATGATATTTTCATATTTCCAGATTTATTAACGTTGCTTATTCCATCTGATCTTCTGTGTGCATTGGTTGACATCAGAAAAGATTTATAGTTGGAAATGTCTTGATCGGGGAAATTTGTAGGCTGCTTTTTGGTTAGAAGTTCCTTCAGGCCGTCTGTTTCGACCCAATTTCAATGTATCAGGGGTTCTTTTCCCATGAAAAATTTCGTTTCATTCATATTGATACCATGACATAACATAACAGTAGTAGTATGGGATCCGGTCTGTATTTACGCAAGACCCCCGAAGTTATGGATTGTTCTTGAAAAAAACAACAACAGCGACGTCAAGGAGGACGTGGTCTCTATTTGAAGAAACAAAAAAACTCCCATTGAAGCTGCCCAATAGGGCGTTGTACGACTCGGATACAGACAAATTCGCTCGTAAATTTGTCCTTCATTTTCGAGGAGTCTATGCGAGATTCACTACCGCAGCGACCTTCTCTACAAAATGAATGTGCTGTACTAAATTTGGACTCTTAGAAAAATGCCGGTACACAGTGGGTAGCTTACATCAAAAAAGGCACCAATGAAAATCATTTCGATAGCTTTGGCAACCCCAAACCGCCATTGGAACTTGTACGATATTTTGGTAGAAACGTTGAATATTACATATAACAACGATCGCTATCAGAATTATAATCAGTTCAATTGCAGACATCTATGCATATGCTTCCTACTTGAAAATGTCTGAGAGACTTGTGCGATGCAGAATTGAAAGCTATTCCTCTGGACTATCTGACAAAACACGATGGACCTTGCGAATTGTTGGATGTTTGGCATAAATTACCTGAAGAATACAAAGTTTTTGTTGAGCTGCAAATTCGTCTGCCATGTTTCATCCATTATCGTCAGACTACCAAACAGTATTTGGATATGTTAGTTCACAACATGGATGTTATTATTGCTTGAATGAATTATAATAAAATGATTAATTTCTGGATATTTAAATCCTGCCCACGATCGGAATGGTTCAGTCATATATCAACCTTGAACGGTCGCTTGTCGACGCTTTCCATCAATTCCACGCCGCCCCTCCAGTTGGGCGCTGATGGCGTTATTGAGTTTCCATTCGTACAACAGTAACCCAACATATCGAAGGGTACAAAGTTCCATCATTTCGAGAACGGTGATAGGAGCAAGAGGAGAAGCATCGATATCCCTGTTGGTGCAGATTGTTCCCCCTGCATTCGTCGAGCGTCCCGAAGCCTTCTTCTGTATAATACTATATACTATATAATGTCCTCGACTTTACGTCTGAAGATACTAAGATACTTTGGCTAATATACTGGAATTTTCGTCTTCCATCCTCGCACCCAACATTTATCACGCATCAGATTGACCAGTCAATATCATACAAGTACGAACGATTCACGTCGACAGTAATATTACGTCTGGAGCCTTCCACAACGACATACCTTCTCGTATGATATACCAATTTGCCATAGACTCTGACCCCCGGCTACGCCATAGACGAAACTCCGAATCATCTCATATTCATATTCATCATCAAAGTGAATTGGATAACATTACGCTGAGAGTGTTGGACCAAAATTTCCAGTTAATTGATTTTCGAGGAGAGGATACTGTTCGTTTGGAATTGCGAAGAAACTATGGTCTTGAAAATCGATAAAAGTCCAGCATCATCATTACACCCTTCAGTCTTCACCAAGACATACACGACAACGGTTCGTCAGCTGTCTGCAGATTATATACCGCTCCTGAAATCTCTCGGTCATCATGTTGTCGAGTCAAGTGTTCAACATTTTCCGAAAACTACAGATGGACGAAACAATACAGAAAGTGGAATAGAGAACGTATTACCCCTATTTCAAATCATTTCGAAATAATGACGTCATCGAAATCAGTGTCAACCAATCGGATGCCTTTGATGCTGTGTACGATAGTCATTTGTACATTAGCGGAAAAGTTTCGAGAATTCAAGGCGATGGAAAAGTGACGCAAGGCGATGGAAAAGTGACGTTTGTAAATAACGCTGGCACTTTCATGTTTCAATTGCCCAGCTACGAGCAGAACGGCAAGGAATTGGAGACTGTACGTGATGTTGGTATCGTGAGTACAGTCAGAGACTTCTTGTGCTACACCAACGAAGATACGAAACTCCTCTCCAACTCTGGCTGGACCCCAATAGTGTGGCCGTCATTTCACCTACTACTCTAACATTCAACATGTTCATTTCGTTGATACACTTTCTGAACATTTTCAATGACTACCAATGCGTTTCTTATGGAGAACACGCTATACGATTGGTCAGAGCTGGGAACGTTGATAACTATTTCAGAATTGTTGATGCTACAATACCCAAAGAAGTTAAATTGGAAATTGAAAATATTTAGCTGAAAATAAGGGGATTATATCCCAGCGATGCCATCAAATTGCAGCTGCTGAAAGGTATCAAAGCAGACAGTCCTATTCTGATTCCGTTTAGAAAATGGGACTTGCACATGTTGCCAGCTCTCACGATCGGGTCTACCACCGAAATGTGGTCAGTGAAAACTTCTTCATTTCTCGAAAGTCCCCGATACGTTATTGTATGCTTCCAGAAAAATCGTGATCATAACAGCACCAATAATGATCCCACCGCATTTCGTAACATAAATATCGAGAATATCACTTCAACGCTGAACGGAGAGAATTACCTCAAAGAAAATATGCATGCACAATTCAGCAAAGGAGACTTTTCGCAAGCCTATCACAATTACTAGCAATTTGGATTCGGCTACAAAAATTTCTACCAACACAATCCGTTTCCTAATGTAACTTTTTATAACAATTTTTTATAAGATTTTCAATAATTATAAAGATTAATTTTTTATTTAGCCACTTTTTAATGAACCCTTATTTGTTGCTGCTTGAAACTGCTTCTGAATACATTTAAAAATATATGTTTCTATTGACCTCAGGACTGGTTGAATAGGAATATGTTTGTAAATAAATAATTGTTATAGTAAAAAGTGTAGGGAGTAGCGTTAGTTGAGAAAACTCACATAACATTTCATATAATTTACAGTGCAATGAAATTGTTACAGCTCTTTGCACCGCTATTCCTTAATATCCAACTTAGCTAAGTGAAGGATTAGCTCAAGGTGACCTTAAACTAAAAATGTTTTGCACCATAGAAACTTCTATTAAACCTTAGCTAAGTGACCACGCCCAAGAACAATTCATGACAGAAAGAAGAAGAAGAATCCCAACCTAACATAATATAAGTGTGAAATCGTTTCATTTCGTGGAGAAAAATCAAATAATTCGATGGTGTTACAAATCATGCTGGAAGGAGAAAGAAAAAGAGCCCCAAATTTTTCGTTGCAATAAAAAACTTTCATGTTGAATATATTATATAAATTTAAAGATATAATCGGAAATAAAAAACACAATTCGCAATCGTGGCGTGAAAAGGATAATGTATGGCAGAAAATTATGGACATGTTCAACTCGCAAACCCCAGAAACTTTCTCAAAAACTGAAGATGCCTTACGGAAATTTTATGATATTATTGAAAAGAACGTTAGGAAGGAGGTGGTTGAGAAGGAGTTTTTCAAGACAGGAGTTGGAGTGATTCGATGTGTGCCAAATCCTATTAAGACCTTGCGCTAGGGCTTATGAATCCACAAACAGTAACAGGGTTACAGAACGAGTTCGATAGTGATGCCTTAGACAATGAAAATCCGAAATCTTTTATCAAAAGTGACAAACTTATTATTAATGGTAAAAACCACACCATTGGAGACTGCGAGAAGCTTTTTAGGAAACCGTTACCTCTGGAAACTCACGTGGATGTTCAAGACAGGGGAAATTTTTCCGAGACCATCAGAGTCGTCAAAAAAACAACACGTAACGGGAAATCGGACAATCAGATAAGACCGCGCCCAAACCTGAGAAACACGTTAAAAAACGACCAGATGGCATAATCACTATTATGCAACAAAACATCCAGAGTATTCGAAATAAAACAAAGATATCACGACTTTTTACTGGAATGCGAAGAAAAGGGACAAAGAGTGGACATTCTGTGTTTTTCGGAAAGTTGTCTGAAAACTGGTGAAACCGATACAATTAACATTACTAATTACAACGCAGTATCTTATTTCTCTAGATCCATTTACTTACACGGAGGTGTTATAATTTTTTCACATGATAATGTTATTCTCGAAAAAATAGACAATTTGAGAACCGCGTGTGTGGAAAAAGACATTGAATTCACAGCTGCGATGGATAAAATCAATAAAATGATCATACTTTGTATATACAGAGCGTCAACTGAAAAGTTGAATGTTTTTTTTGACATACTATATGACCTTATCACCGAACTGAACAATCAGTATCTCAATCATAAAATTATAATTAGCTGGGATATAGATCTTAAAACGATAACGATAACAAGAGAGAATTTATCTCCCTACTAGGAATATTCAATCTCCACATAACTATAACCACTCCCACTAGGATAACATGTAATTCAGAGACGATCATAGATAACATAATAACGAACGTCGATAAAGATGGAATTGTAAACATTCAAAATGACTTCTATGGACTGGCAGATCATAACGGTCAGATTATATCGCTGAAAAATAACGCCCTAGCAATAGTTCAAGAAGCAAGTATACATAAAAGAATATTCAATCCCACAAACGAAAACAAATTCAGAGAGTTATTGAATGCCTCGGACAGGGAAATTCTTTTTGATCATACAGATACCAACACAGCTTCCGAACAATTTTATGAAACTCTCCTCTGTTGCTTCGAATCAGCTTTCCCCGTCAGAAAAATCAAATGTAGACCCAAACCAAACAATCGCGGGTGGCTTACTTACGGAATCAGAACATCTTGTGAAAATAAGCGTTGCCTCCTTTACCTAAAGAGATTCACGAATGATATAACTTTTTTGAAATATGTTAAAAAGTACTGTTACTTGCTCAAAAACTTGATTAACCAGGCTAAACAACAACAGATTATTGAAATCGTCGATAAGTCTGAATGTAAAATAAAAACCACTCGGGAAATAATCAATGCAAGTATAAATAAAAAAAATACATTCAATATACCAGATAACATAAAACTGAAAGTAAACAAGGAAATTATAGATGACCCAGAAGACGTCGCAAATTAATTTCTTGATACTTTCCTTAATGTTGTAAACACAATGGATATAAAATCAAACACCAAATCCCACGACGATTACCTAAAAAATGTGACAATTTTCCATCCAAATTATTTTTTCTTTAAACCAATAATTGAATCCGACATAGAAATAACCTTAAAACAACTAAAGAATGAAAAGTCTACCGGTCATGACAACATACCAATCACAATTATTTAAAAAAATGCTGACATTCTCAAAAGACCATTAACATACCTCGTTAACTTATCTATAGAGTCTGGTGTGCTCCCAAACATTTGAAAAAAAACTGTAATCTAGCCATTGTTCAAAAAAGGTGATAAAGAACAACCAACAAATTACCGTCCCATATCACTGCTGCCATCTCCTTCAAAAATTCTTGAAAGTGTTGTGAAAGAACAAACAATTAGCTTCCTAGATAAACACGACATTCTCACTAATTCTCAATATGGGTTCAGAAAAAATATGAACACGTCGGATGCTACATACGATCTCATAAACAAACTTAACATCAAAATTGAAAATAAACAAATTCCACTAGTTACGTTTTGCGATCTAACTAAAGCGTTTGATTGTGTTGATCACTCTATTTTACTACAGAAATTGGAATTCTATGGCATACGAGGGATTGCGAACAATTGGTTCGAATCATATCTATCAGATCGCGAAGTCCTTATCCGAATAACACATAATTGTAATTCACAAATAGAACAATATCACTCTAATAACGGAAAACTTCAATATGGTGTTCCCCAGGGATCGATTCTGGGTCCGATATTATTCTTGATATACATCAATGACTTAGTTGCTAATTTTCCGTCTGTGGAATTCTGCCTATTTGCTGATGACACGAGTGTAATAGACTCAAGCGATAACATTGAAGATTTTTCGGTGTCGTCATCCCAACAACTTACAGAAATAATGCACTGGTTCTCCTCAAATGAGTTATGTGTTAATACAGATAAAACCCATTGTATAACCTTCCATCCAAATAATGATATAAACCAAATCAATATCGAAACACCTTATGGGGAAAATACAAAGGACAACAAATGTAAAATTTCTTGGAATTCACATTGACGAAAAGTTAGATTGGAAAAAACATATTCATAACCTAAACAAAAAACCTTGCAGTGCTACATTCGCAATATCTACCATAAGAAAAAACATTGGCAAAGAGACAGCAATCACAGTATATTACGCTTATTTCTACAGCTTAGTCCAATTTGGTATAGAATTTTGGGGACACTCAGTAGATATCAACAGCACATTCATAATACAAAAAAGAGCTCTCAGAGCCATTTGCGGGATTAAACGAACCGAATCCTGTAGGAGTCATTTTGAAAGACCGAAAATACTCACAATTACAAATTTGTATCTATATCGTCTTTCCTTAGCAGCTTTCAAAAAAAAACATGAACTTGAACAATTCACGGATATTCACAACTATGACACTCGCAACAAGAACAAGTATATTCCACCACAATGCAATTATACAGTGGCAATAAAAACATTCAATCACCTACCGTCCGCAATAACAGGAATCATTCCTCTAAATATTTTTAAAAATAGGGTCAAACAATTTTTTCAAACCCATGTTTATCACGATATCAGAGAATTCTTCAATGACCGCATATAAATCGTTTTTATTATGATAGACATTTGTTTTTCTTTCTTATAATAATAAAATTAACTTGTCATTATTTCATCAAAACTATTTATATATGCAACCTTTTAATATTGGGAATACGCCCACAAATTTTTTCAATATTTTTTTTTCTATTTTTTCTAGTTCTGTCATTACTTACTACTACTACGTTAATAGAATATGTTCTTTTGTATATTTATTTATTGTGAGATATTGTCTTAATAACCTTATAATACGATAACAGCGATTACTAATTATACAAATTGTGTAATTGCTTTTATGTATGTAGAAAAACAAGTCAAAATGAACTACACTTCTCAATAGCTCACATGAGCTTTAGCATACATGAAAATCATTCCATATAAAATAGTATATTCTTGTGTATTTAAACATGTATGTATTCGAGAAATAAATTCTATTCTATTCTATTCTATTTTCAAACCAATCTACCTCGAAGACTTTCTAAATAACACTTTTAGTTCTCTTGTCTGTCAACATTTTCCACTGTGACAAACGGAAAACAGACCGATCGGTTTCCTCAATAACGAGCTATGCCAGATGAGAAGCACCTCACAATCATTACAAACATTCAGTATCTCCTCGAAATATCCTGTTGATAGAGAAGTCCATACAAAATACAAACACAGTTATGGAAAAGCCATAACACTGGCTAAAAGAGAATCATACAATAAATTCTAAGAAAATTCCAACAAAAAATCCAAAGACATCTGGGAGCTAATGAACTATAAACAAAATACCATGACCAAGTTGAATATTATCGGAAACAACATCAGCCCTAATGAATTCAACACATTTTCCTCTGACATAGCAGAAAACTTGCAATTTCGATACATTATACTCCCTCCCAAACCTCTCCACACCTAGAGACTCTTTTTTCATGCTTCCGTGATACATGACACTATGAAAAAACTCAAAAAATCCTCTTTTCTTGATATTTATTATCCAAATAGAGAAATCATCGAAGAAACATCAAACATATAATTGAACCCATTAAACATAATCATAAAACGTTGTTTCTCCCAGACATATTCAAGGTGAGCAAAGAATTACCTATATTAAAAAAAGGAGATCCTGATTCACTCGACAACTATAGGAAAACTTCCATTAAACCTATTCTGGAAAAGATAATAGAGATTATAGTCAAAGAGCGCCTAGTGGATCACTGAATACAAATATAGGCCAATTAGTCTAATTGCGAAATTGCTTGAAAAGTGTCTAAAAACCAGATTGCAAGATTTCCTCATGAATAATAATATCCCTGATAAAAATCAGTATGCTTTTCTTAAGAGAACAAGTACTAATGACCAATGTTTAGCAAAGGCCTTCGAAAAGTCCCTCATGAAAAACTTCTGGAAGTTCTTTCACTTTATAGACTTAAGAGGTACTGTATTGGAATTATTTAAAAATTATCTGTCATTCAGATCACAAGTCAAAATCAGAAATGGATACAGTAATCCCCAAATTATCAAAATCGGTGTTCCGCAAGGAACAGGACTTGGACCTCTACTATTTATAACTTATTAGGAATGGTACTGTTATATCATATGCTGATGACACGGTTCTCTTTCTTAATGATGACACCTGGAAAATTGTTAAAGAACAGGACGAACTAGGTATGAACGAGGTAAAGAAAATGTTTGATCATCATCAGTTATCTTTAAACATTGAAAAAAATATGTACCTTCTCTTTGACCATGTCAACAGACCAACCTTCAATACACTCCAAGTCCCTAACACCAACCTGATAATCCGTGAAGACAAGTACAAAGTACTATCACAGTGGATAAAAATCTTGAATGGTACGATCAAGTAAGAATCTAAAAAAAAACGGAACTAATCCTAAAAATCATCTACGAAAATTTATAAAATGAAAAAATTGTAATGATGATATACAAAGCTCTTGTTCAATCTATCTTAAGGTGTGGTGTTATGGTCTGGGGTGGTATGTATGATAATCAATTAAAATATCCTACAACAATTTAATACCTCAATGCAAATGCTGTCTTCCATAGTATCATGAAAAAATTGAACGTAATACAAAACTACACACTAAGGTTATATTATAAAAATAAATATTAAAAAATCGTAACGTACTAATATGCATTGTTTTTATGCAGTCGATGAGTTCGTCCTGCCATGCCCTCCTGTACATGCGAGTTGCTATTCAAAATTCAAATTTTGACTGCTTTCTGTTTTTCTTTTTTGTTGCCTGTAACTGTAATTTAAAAAAAAGTATTGTGACAATGCAATTTTTTTTAAATTTTATATAAATGAATATCTATCCAACTATCTATCTGTCTCTTCATATATAAGAATCATAACATAAGAAGTATCATATCCCACAACTACCGAACAAAACAAGTTAGTAATGAAAATGCATCAGTTCCTTTCTACCTTAAAGATGCAAACCAACGGTATGTTAGCTGTTTGGCCCATAAGACAGTAAAAACTATTCTCGAAACGGTTGAAGTGTCATATTTTCGATAATTTCTCCACATATGTGAAATTACTCTGAAAGTTATCTCTATGATGCTCATGTTGATTCAAATGTACATCAACTAAACTATAACTATAAATGATAATGATAAGATACTCAAATATTCCACCAATGCACGTACAGACCTATGGTCTAGGTGCAAATATTTATTATCTGGTAGAAGTATGGTAAGATGACCTTTATTTCATCAATTATATTGTACACTGTTATATTGAATAAATTGAATTGAAGAAAAATCAGGAAACTGGTTTGCTTATAACAAACTGAAATCAAATATGGATAAAACTCAAAATCTCATGATCTCCTCAAATAACAGGCTAACTAGTAATAACCACGTTAAACTGCTTGGCATAACCATTGTTGAAACGCTCAAATGGAAAAACTACACGGACCAACTGTGCAAGAAACTATCCACACATTTATTTTTATCATGTCATATGAATGAATAAGTGTTAAGCATCTCAACATTACTTACCTCGTACCACGCACTTTTTCACACCCACTTAACATATGGGATACTACTTTGACGTAAGTCTACTCATGCCCTCAGAGCATTCCGTATCAAAAAAAACATCAGAACTATTGTTTGTATGTTTTTATTTTCTCGTCAAATAATTATTTGCATTCTCTTCAGCATTTGATAAATGTATATATGTTCGTTTTATGTTAACTAAACATCATGACTTTGACGCTGGTTCACCTAATTGAATTTGTGTATTTGCATGATGTACAATTCTTTGAATAAAGTTACCTATCCATCTAGAGATGGTGTTTCTATTAATGAGCATTGCCAACCACGCTTTAATAAAATGAAAATCATGCAATTGCCCTATATCTACATATTCCACACTTCATTCCATATTCACAAGAACAAAAGCTCATCTTCTACTCAATCAGACCTCAATAATTATACATTTAATTTCGAAATATACTGTGGAGTACGAGATGTACCTTACAAGAATTCAAATAAACCAACAACAACGACACCCGTCTCCACGGCTACAGTCTCAAACAGAAACGAGAAAACTTCCACACAAGAAATTTCTACACTTCCTACCCAACTGAGTATTCTACGGATGGAACTCTCTCCCTGAAGAAGTTATGAATGCCCCTACTATCAACTACTTCAAGAACAGATACTTCAAATACTGTGAAGTGTCTCTGTGAACCTACATTTTATATAGAACTTGTATTGTTTAATGATAATAAAAAAAACATTCGATGTAGTAAAACAATTAGTTGAACCAATAAAAAACTTGAAGGGAAATCTAACCAGGATAATTATTATACTAGTTATCGTTCGGCTGAATACCTTTCCCAGAATGGAATTACATCTATTGGTACCATAAAGAAAAACAAAAAAGAAATTCGTCCCGAATTTCTGCCACACAAATCTAGAGCAGTTGGATTCTCTTTATTCGGTTTCCAGATGACTTTAATTTCGTGTTGCTATACTAGGCACATCAGGATACAGATAAAATTGACGAGATTACAGAAAAACCAATAATCATTTTAGAATAAAACAGAACAAAAGATGGCTTATTTACAGTCGAGCAGAAATGTACATTCTTTGCAACACAACAAATAACCAGAAGATGGCCTCTCGCAATTTTTTCCGGATGCTGGATATTGCCGTAATAAATTCTGAAATGATTTTCAATAACGTGAAGCAATATGAATAACTACCCAGAAGGCGGATATTCCTATTCAAATATTCAAGATAACGGGCGGCCAGAATGTCGAATCAGAGGTCATAAATAAAATAGTTAAGATTGACAAAATGAAATGTTTTCATTGTAAAAAAGTTGTCGTGAAATTCGTTAAATGTGCAAAGTGTGATGATTATGAGTATCATACGGTGTGTCTTGTGCAACCTCCCATGTCAAGGTTTATGCGAGAGGCAAACAGTCTTAACTCTGACATCATAGGAATCTCTGAACACTTTTGAAAAACAGTCTAGAAACAGAATAGTTGACCATCTCTGATTTTCAATTTCAATTTAAATATTTACATTTGTTCTTTACGCACATATCCACATGTTAAGTTCAAGATAGATTAAGTTAGTGTTGAGTGCCATTATTGTTTTTGTATATTTCATTTTTCCTTAAGGGGATTACCCGCATACCTGAATAAATAAATAAATAAATGAATAAATAAAATCTTGTGAGGCCATATATGCAGTTTGTGTGCTCGTGCCGAATGAGTCACAAATAGCAATGAATCCCAGGCCAGTGCATTAGTTCAAGAAATAACAATGGATAACAATAAGTACTACAAGAAAATGAGTTTATTGAAAACGAAAAGTGAAAGTCTAGAAAAAACAGTGCAATCCTATAACATGGTCCGCCAGGAAAAACATTAACAAAAATAGATACAAATAGAAGAACAACACCAACAACCTTGGGAGCTGATAAATCTATAGAACACAGGACCGATTGGTGCAACCTTGCTGACAGTGGAAGATCCAGATCATGGAAAGATGTTATTGACGCAAGCCATGGAAACGCAAATTCGGGATTGCACCAGACCACAAAAACGTACACCAATGCAGGAAAATCGAACGTACCTGTAATTTCTACGTCTGTGGGGAACTTCGGCACAGACCATAGAAAATAAAACATGAGTCGAAATGAAAGTCAAAATGGAAGACGCCTTCCATAAAAACGAGGTTAGTCAAGCGATTCTGGGAGCTGTGGAAAATTACAAAAGCAGAGTACCTTATCAATCTCTCTACATGTCACATGACTGAAACCACTTATGACACCAGAAGAAATGAAGGAGACTCTAGAGAAATTTTTTCAAGAGGTACAATGTGAGGAACACACTCAAAATTCCCTGACATTTACAATTCCATGACCATCATCAATGGAGATAACTTTAAAAATGCTTGTAGGCAGGAATTTTGTACAAAAGGCGCAATAGTATCTAGGTCTTTTTGCAAAGAGCAGGCCCCCATAAAAGTGAATAGGGAAGTTGGTTCCCAGGTTGTATTAATATATATATATATATATATATATATATATATATATATATTAATATAAAATGCATCTCAAATAAGAAATAGCAGTTATAATTATTTTCAGATAAATATAGGTTGGTCTCAAAAGTCTGATATCTGAACAGGCTAGAATAACACATGACTCTTCTACATGTCTGGATAACATTATATCAAACCTAGACAATATTTCTGACTCCAGAATCATAGCACCAAATCTCTCTGATAACAACGGTCATTTTCTGTTAATGAAAAGGAGGAAAATTCAAAAACAGGCAAATGAATAAACAGAAAATACACTAAGGTAGGGATTGCCAAACTGAGGAATAATTTGACAGAGGTTGACTGGTCTATGTCTGATGAGGAGGTGCAAACGGTAGAACACATTGCTCATCACATGGTTAACATATACGAAACTTGTTTGAATAAAACCTAACTTAAGATTATCTTGTCGAAACGACCCTTAGTTAGGGAACCAACAATGCAGTTGACAGTTGACAACGGTCATAAAAAGATGTGGACATGAAGAGAAAATAAAAATCTGTTTATAAGTAAAACACCCGTCTCTTCATTCCAATCACTAACCAAACATGGCCAGCACAAAAAAAATCGTGGCCCAAGTTTACAGGCAACGGTCGTGCCGGAAAATGTGCATATAATTGAACATAAACCCTGCAAGTTTTACTAAGTATTGACAGCCCTTAAATCAAAATGGCAGGAGGCGGCCCAGTTAAGTTACCACCAGATTTCGATCTGCAATCAACTAATGCGGCATCAGAGTGGATGTTTTGGCGAACAACTATTTAGTGTCAACAGGCCAGGACCAAGCCCGTTGAATTAATTATTTTACGTAATATCATAGGGCATGACTCTGCAAGGATTATGTCAACATTCGAAATTTCCCAGAATTTGGACCCATATGATGGCATGTTGGCTGAAATAGAGAAATATGTGAACCCAATAAAAAATAAATGTTTTGAGAGGTATATGTTTTCCAGAAGGCAGCAAAAAGAAGGAGAGAGCTTTGACCATTTCCTCACAGACTGGCCAACACCTAATAAAAACTTGTTATTACAATACCGGCGACCCCAACCAGTCTCAAGAGGCAAACGCCCTTAGAGATAGAATTGTAACGGGAATTATGGACCCTACCACAAGGGAGGGCTTATTAAGGATCGACGACTTGACTTTGGAAAAAGCAATACGTTTTTGCAGAACCTTAGAACAAAGCAAAAGTCAAAGTTCCAAGAGAGTGGAACAGTTAATATAGTTAAGAAGAAAAACAAATATCAGAAGTATAATGAATCTACAAGAAGCTCGAAGTTCAACGGTACAAAAAATTAATCTGGAAGAAATTTCCAATGCAAAAGGTGCCAAACAGTTCACGGACCCCGAGAATGTCCAGCATTTGGAAAAAAATTTAGTAAATATGGGATTAAAAACCATTTTGCTGTGTCATGCAGAGTTGAAAGTATCAGAAACATTGAACAAAGTTCTGCTGACAGTGATGACCTATTTGTAAACCAAGTTCGAAAAGAGAAGTATACAGACCGAGAGGTGAGTGAAGATTTCTGCGAAAATTTGTCTATCGAAAAGGAAAAAGTTAAAGTAAGACTTGATACCGGAGCCGATGTAAGTGTGATACCGCTCAGAATTTTCGAGAAAATAGACAAACAGTTCAAAGTGAGGCATACACAATATATCTTAAAAGGTTTTGAAGGCAGTCAGGCTAAACCAATAGGGATCGTAAATTCACATCGTTCATTTGAAAACAGGGAAATTTATGAAGATTTTGTTATTGTAGATGGGGCAAATCAGGTCCTTGTTGGTGGCCAGGCATGCTTAAATTTGAAGTTAATTGAAATAATAAACAACATAAATGTACAAGATGCAAATTTGTGTGAAAAATATGAGTTCATCAACAAAAATCCGAAAATTTTCAAGGGTTTTGGTAGGTTCCCAGGTAAACATAATATTCCTACAGAAGAAAACTTAGAAAATGTCTGTCATCCACCTAGTGAAATTCCATTTGCTATACGGGATCAGTTCAAAGTAGAACTAGATAGATTAGTTGATAGAAAGGCTATACTTAAGGTTGATGAAATAAGTCCTGGAGCAATTATTAAAAAAAATAGTTATCGTTGAAAAATCTAACGGGAAAATTAGGTTATGTTTAGACCCCTCTGACATAAATTGTCAAATTGTCAGAAAACCTAGATTAGGATTGAATATAGAAGAAGTATGCTCAAATTTGAGAGACAAAAATTATTTTACCGTTTTTGTCCTTTCCGAAGGGTACCACCACCTGGAACTAAATGACGAATCGTCATGGAAGTGTTGTTTTGCAACTGAATTTGGTGTGTACAGGTTTATTGTTCTACCTTATGGGTTGGCAAACTCCCAAGATTTGTTCCAGGATGAAGTGGATTTTTTTCTTCAAATGTACAATACGTAGTGATATGTCATGACGACATGATAGTACATGGAAAAACGAGACAAGAACACGATTTAGCAGTAGCTGATGTTGTGAAAAGAGCTACAAAAGTCGGTGCAAAGTTCAATAAAGACAAATTCCAGTATTGTCAGAGCCAGGTTAAATTTATGGCATGCAAATTGATTCTGAACAGGTTAAATCTTTGTGCAAACTTCAAACGCCCACAAATAGAGTTGAATTACAGAGAGTCATTGGTTCATTCAACTATGCTTGACGTTATGTTAAAAATATGTCAGAGTTGATGCACCTTTTATGTCAGTTACTTAGAAATAATTTTGAATGGTTATGGTTACCCAAGCATCAATAAGCTTTCGACCAACTGAAAGAAGTTATCACTAATCACCAGCCCTTGTCCTATCTGACCCAGGAAGATAGACAGTTTTACAATGTGACGCATTAAAAATGAATTAGGCTGTTGTATGTTTCAGAAGTATGAAGATAATATTTTGAAATTAGTTGCTTGTGCTTCTAGATCTATGAATGATCATGGAGTTGATTATAGTCACACCGAAAAAGAACTTTCAGCTATTCATTTTGGTACACAAAAATTTCATAATTTCATTCACAGACAAATAGTTGACGCACAGACAGATCGCAAGCCCATTATCTCGATTATGAAAAAAAAAACAATTCAAAAAGTAGGTTCAGTTAGGTAACAAAGGTTCAGGCTTGAATAAGTATTCTCTAAACATTTACTATGTGCCAGGTAAAAACATACAGTTTGCAGATATGTTGTCAAGGTTTGCAAATGAAAAATTCTCCGGACCCTGACATTTTTTAAATGGTCCATATTTTTTGCAACACTCATGAAAAACCACGAGCAGCCATATTGCTTGCACCCAACATTAAATTCATCACTGGAGATATGGCAACCGCCATTGTGGAAGTGCCAACTGGAACAGTCCAGCAAACACGTTACATCACTTGGCAGTTTCGTGAAGTCTCAAATTGCACATTATAATATATCTTCATTGTGATTAGGAATGATTTTTCCAAACATATTTATTTTGCGACAGTGCGTTGTTAACGAAAATTCGAAAATGCAGTGATAATTTGAGGATATTAATAAATAATCCCAATGCGATCTCCACAGTAAGTGGTAAATTTATATTTCAAAAGTTTGTCATCGAGCAATATCGCAATGAAGCCTGATTGAGAACATCACAATGTTAACATTAATTGGATATTTCAATTTCTTTTTGAGTCACTTTATACTCCCAATGTGGCTGTTTATTCTCACGAATGTAAGTGGTCATTCTTCTTTGATCTCTCTGAGAGGTCAGATGTACTCTGACTTGACGGTTGACGATCACAAGTCGATGATCTTTACTCTTTTCAAGTGTTTCCGAAAGTTGTTTGTTCAATTCATTGAAGCAAAGCAGTGAGTGAGTGTTTGCAGTTTTAAATTTTACATGCTTTTATCCTAAATATTAATAATTAACGATTATATACGAACTATTAGACAATTAAGTATATCACAATTTCATCTAGCCAGAGGTAAGTTACATAGGTTTCTAAGTATGATTTGTGAAATTAATGCATGAGTTATAATATGTTCGTTTTTGGTCATGAGTGATATAAAATGGCGTGTAATTTTGGATGTAGGAATACTCATTAGTCATGAGAAGCTATATCCACCCTCAAACTCTAAAATATTCGATAGATATAAATTATTACGAAGTTTTGAAAACACCTATGGATAACGTCTCTGATATGTCAATAGGGAAGTATTATTTATTTCAAATCATTTATAAAGTTACTGACAAAGGGAATATTACTTCTTCACGAGGAAGATAGGGAAAAATCAGCGAACACAGTCATTTATCTGGCGTAGACTACTATAGTGTGCTCTCTTTCCACTCTTATACATTTTCTAGATTGATTATATTGATTTTTCAAGGTTGTGGAAGATTATAGACCCAGGCAAGTTCAAGAAATCATTGTAAATTTATGATAGGTATATTAAAATTTTGACATAAATAAAAATGCAGGTTTATCACATTGCTATGAGTCAAGAAAAAAAGGTCAGTTTCGACTTGAAACAAGTAAAGATTCTACCTCATGAAGAATCCATGATTATAACTATAGTGGATGGCCTAAAGAACAACGAATACTTGCAGATTGTAAACCTTATTACCCCTTGAAAGATTCAATCTATATTGGAGCAAGTATTATCTTTGTTGGAGACGAAATCATAGTCCCTCATAGACATATCAAACTTTTGCATAAAGGTCATGTCGGTATCAGTAAGACCATGAACAAAGCTAGAACTTCATTTTATAGCCTAGCTTGTCTAACGACATTACGAACTATATTGAAAGTTGTCGTATATGTGAAAAATACTTGCCAGCAATCTTCAAGGAACCTCTTATGCCACATAGTGTCCCTAAATTAAGAATTAATAAAGTACCTGTAGATATTGTAGAATTTGCAGGGAAAAACTATTTAGTACTCATAGATCATTTCTCACACTGGCTTGAATTGATCTCCTTGAAAGATAAAACTTCCGAATCTGTTATAAATTGTTTTCAGGTGGGAATTTGCCTTTTGTGTCAAGCCGTTGTCAAAAGTATTACAAAAGTAAAGGCATTATGATAACAACTTGTTCTCCACATTACCACCAAAGTAACGGTAAGGCAGAAAAAGCAGTAGGCATAGCCAAGCAGATCCTAAGAAAAAGTTTTGACGATAAGTGTGATTTTAGGGAATGTGTTTTAGAATATTCACTTATAATAAGTCTTAATACTACACCTGCACAAATTTCACAGAGCAGAATGTTAAGCAGAATGTTGAAAACAGAACTTTCTATTACTTAAAAAAAATTAGAACAAAAAATCAACAAAATATTTATGATAAACTTAGTAAACAAAAACAGATTATGAGTCAAATGTTGATAAATCAGTCGTAGAAACTCGTTGGAGGACAAAAAGGGGATAAGGTGGTTATAAAAACTTCTAAAGAAAAAACCTGGCAAAAAGCAGTGGTTATTGAAAAAGCTGCTGAGCCAAGGTCCTATTGGGTGAAGAAAGAAAGTAATAATATAATTGTTAGACGTAATACCTTACACATGAAAATGACATCTTCAAAATCAGACTATAAATTCATTTGTGAAACTGAATTGTATCCCAACGGAAGTTCCAGTAACAAGAAGATCCATCCTAACAATATTTTTCCTTTACAAAATAGAATGAGTCCAGGCTCTGTACGATCTTTTAGTATTCCACAAAATTCATCACATAATAGCACTTCAGACTTATAAGGGTTCCCGGCATCACCTCAAGAGGATAATTTGGAGTTGAATTATAATGAAGATATTGAAAAAAGAAGGCGAAGAAGGATATAAAAATTAATCTCTAAATTGAAAATTGCTTTTTTCAAACGATGAAATGAATTTGTTGGTGAAATACCATTAAGGTTTTTAATATTCATAAATTTTTACATTGTATTGAATTCCCAGGTGATTCCTTCAAACAATTGATCAAACAACAAGTCCTGACAAGGCATATACTGAATGAAGTCCTGGAAGAGATAAAAAAGTAAAAACAGAAATCAACACTAATAATCGGCACTCTACAGAAAGCATCAGGGATGTACTATCATTATTTGTCGATTTCCCCATTGATTCAGTTGAAAAAAATGAAACATTTGGAAGACTATTTGGAAGATAGGGAAAAATTCAAAGCCACTGTAGGTAAATAATGTATTTTTCTGTGCCGTTTTCGTGAACATTATTTTGTAGGATAATGAAATCTCAACAATAGGGGGATTAACACTATATGACTTCACACAACGTTCCATTTCTTTTATAATAACTAATAAATTTGCCAGCGAATATAATTGGTATGGTGCGAAGAAAAAAAAATTTTTGGACAACTTAAATCGGCGGAGCTTCTACTAGGTAAGAATATTTTCTGTTACTTGCCTAATACACACATGAAATAAGGAAAAAGGGCTGTGTGGTAGATATTTTGTTTTATGTATATTTTCAATCACTGGCTAGCTGATGGTGTCTTGTTGAAGTTTATTATCACTTTTTTTCATTCTATCAATTTGATTGAAATTATTTCCAATGAATAATTTGATTTTTTCGAATATAATTTATTAGGTATTACAAAATGAATACTTCTTAGGCACGGTATTTTCACCTCCGGTTATACTAGGAATAAATTAACCAATGGTTAGAATGTGCTTTCGCTTTATCAATAAACGTTCTCAATAGCGTATTCTAACCATTGGTTAATTTATTCCTGGTATAACCGGAGGTGAAAATACCGGGCCTTAGGCGGTTTGATAGTAATACCACTAATCATAGTTTTATTCTTAACATCAATTAATAAAATTTTCTACTCCTTTCAATTACAATCCAAAATACAACTCGTACAAGTTTGAACTTTCATGTTTGTCATTAGAATTGAATCAGCCCCCTCTAGTCCTATATAGAAAATGGCTTTTGGTGAAATTTTCTAATGATTTTCAATATTTTGTATTCCTAATTATCAAAAGTAACCACAACCCCTCTTATGTTTTCTATTTCTGAACGGTTCCTGGTATAGCATTCATTTATGCACTTTTCTCAACTTTTTCCTAGTTAGAATGTTTTCATTAAGTGCCCATAAAAAATTTAGAAAATTTGTCTAAAAAATATTAAGTAGTTGTGGGATTCTTTATTTGGAAAATATTAATAATAAGCGAAAATAGTTAGTGGATATCAGATAAGAAAATTAAAAATAGAATTGAATCAAAAATTGATAATGAGCATGATAATACTATCTTTGAAAGTATGTGATTTTGCAAAAATACCCTAGTTGTTTCATATTATTAATCAATATTGATGTTCATGAAATTTTGTTTGGAAGTAGCTGACCTCAGTGGTCTAGCAGACATTAGGAAAGCGCCCGAAGAAGCTACAAAAGCATGGCTGAGAAGAGCCAAAGAAAGGAATTTTGATTGCCATTTTCTCCAAATGATTTTTTTTTTGTGGCATTTTGTCATGTGTTCAGTTAGGATTCTTGTTTTCTATGAAAAAATATCATTTGGGGAAAAGGAAATCATAATGTCAATATATCAAAAATTAACTCAAGGACAAAATATATTATATGATATATATATATATATATATATATATATATATATATATATAAATATATATATATATATATATATATATA
>JAFIRS010004174.1:0-97482 GCA_018342105.1 Gonioctena quinquepunctata | reverse complement strand
CCCCAAGGACATCTTGAAATTCCTAACCTACAACCGCCATATTTTTTTTTCCTAAGGAATGATTGGGCCCCCATAATGCTTCCAGTTATCTCCACACATATCTCAGACCTCCGTGGTAGGCTAGATGCCGATAAACCCCCCCGACCCCCATATAACGGACATCAAATTCCAACCTACAGCCGCCATTTTTTTTTTCCAATGATAGGCGGCCTGTTTTTTCTCTTAGCGGCAGCCATTTTTTTTTTTTCTATATATTGTTGGGCCCCCCTAAACGATCCCCCGTTCCCAGCTGTCTCAGACCTCAGTGACAGACCCCAAACCATGTGGCGGGAGTAACCGGAGAGCGTGTGGAACTATGTCACTACGAACTCAGATGGAAGTGAGTTCGTAGTGACATAGCCCTTCTACTGATCCGGATAAGAGTTGTAGATAATTAAAAAACCTGCAATTTTTCGAAGGCATTTTTCAACAATTTTCCAAGATAATAGCAAAACACAGTTTTTTCGGTTTTTTGCGATTTTCATGCCGAAAAAAAAGGTCAACACTTGAAATTTTGATAAAAGGTATATTCTTAAGTCCTCTAATTATCCTGATTCGTCCGGAATTTCAAAATTGAATACTTTCTGAGAAAATAAAATTCCTATTCAAATATGAACTGATTGAAAATATGATAATAAAATTAATTTCAAAAATGAATCAATTTCCTGAAAAAAAAATACAAAAATTCAGTCGGAAAATTGAACGTTTTTTTTTTACTTTTGATGGGCTCATTTTGTCTTTCCTGAATTGAACTTTGAGATGAAAAAAATATATACCTTTCCTTCAAAAACCCTCTTAAAAATAAAAATAAAACGCGATTTATGTAGAAGGCAATTTTACAATTACTTTTAAAATTTTGTCATGAAATTTTTGTGCTAAAATACAAGAATATATTTAATTCAACAATTAAATAAGTTACGGAAAGAAAATGGTTTTAAGCAAATGCAGTGTAAGTTGAATTTAATAGAATGATGTAAATAAATAATGTTTCGTTAATAAATCGCATTTATTAATTTATAAAATTAAAAGCATTAAAACATATGTTTGGAATATCTTCGATTTTAAAAAAATAAAAAAAAAATATTACAATTTATATTAATTTTACATTACTTTAATCTTAAAAAACGAAAAATAAAATCCTAATTTAACTTTGCTCTCTTTGCTGCTGGTTCTACTGATTCGGAGGAACTGTCTTCTTCTTCATCATCTTCTGCATCTTCAAGGTCATCATTTTCTGTAGGAAGACCGACATTTGCCGATTCTTCATTGACGATGTCCTCTGAATCACATCACATCTTCATAGACTAACTTTTCTGTATTAGAGCAATTTTTCGAACCATGACAAAGACCTCACAAATTTGTGCATTTAAGTCCATGCTTTCAGCAGCCGCATTTTTATTATCACAACCAGTTTCGCAATTAAGGTAGTTGTCGTGCTACAAACAGTGTCAAAAATTAGGCTCGATTGTTGCGCGACGCGATACATGTGCAAACGCTGAATTGGAGGGATCTTTTTTAAGGGAACTGTACACTTAGAAACGCAACTAGCATTCGTGATAACAGCAAATGAGCCATGACTGGACTATTGGCAACGTCGCAATCCAACGATCGCTCGCATTTAGTTGTTCAAGATACTATTATGAACAAGCAGTCAAAGCTATGGATAGATTTCGCGCAAAAAATGGTAGGTTTGCTATAAAGCAAAAGTTGAAAAAAGGAAAAATACATTGTTTGAACTGTGTAAGGCTCGAAATACGAACAAAAAAACGGTTTAATGAAATGATTTTGTGAAGGAAATCGCATTTTAAGCAAAGAACTTGGGAACTGCCACCAAGTTTTGAGTTTGGAGAATGTGCTGAAAGAAAAACATTTAGGACTTGCATCAATTTTAGGTATCCGTTGTGATGAATGATGTACAAATTTTGCAAAAATTAGTTCGTTTCATTGGTAAAGAGTCATAATTATCAACATGCAAGAAATCATATAAAGAATGTATTTCAGAGCGACTTGAGAATGAAAGAATATCTTGTAATTTACCTAATTTAAGTGCCTTAATAGTTATTTAATCAACTAGTGTATTAATGGTGGCGATTAATGATCGAGATATTTTAACGCGAGAGCGAAGCGAACGCGTTTATGTTTGAGATCATTAATCGTCATTTTAATATACGAGTTGATTACAAAAAAATCCCGTCGACCTCGTTCCAGAGGTCAACGTGAAATTTTCGATATCCATTTCCTTCAACTAGGAGGAAACTTACAATATTTGGATTTTAAAATACATAAATTTGACAGCGCGAAAGTAATATGATTTGACATTTGACTAATATTCGAATTCGTGTATGTTTAGTTGCCTATACCACAATTATACATTAATTGAGAAAATCGACCATTTACAGATTATTAATGGTCGATTTCGGTGTATGTTTGCTTGCATATATCACAATTATGCATTAAAAGATTTCGTGTAGATTAAATAGACTTGTTAATACGAGGTCCCCGGAAAACATGTTATATCAGGGGATTTATTGAAAAAAATGCGCAACAAAATATAACATACGATTTTATGAAACAAATGTTTCACGATGAAGGAGAAGAAGCTGTAATTAATCACCTAATTGAAAAATTGGAGAACGGAAAACATAGAGTTACAAAAATAGGAAAGCATTAACTAAAATCATTAATGATTTAGAAATAAATGTTTAGTCAATCATGTGATTATTTAGTTTAAAAATAAATAATATTACATTTATTGTGTTTTTTTTGTTAATTTATAGGTTATATTTTATTAGCCAGTGAGAAATCTGAATCATTTTTGTTTATGTTCACAATTATTATTCATGAATATGTGCATTCCAAAACACACAACAGCAAGACTCGCGCTCTGGCTTATTTGAATCCCGCTCGCTCGCTTGAGGCGTTGCCACGATTCCCAGCCTTCCCTCTCTTGCACTTCTCATACGCAATAATTTAGAAACTTCTTATGGCAATAACTAAATAACTGTATGGCTACGCGGGTATAATTTTTTTTATATTTTTTTTTCTGTCCTAATAATATACTGGTTTTTCAAAAAAATCTGAATGGAGGGTTTTTAGTTATGCCTTAAAATGTGGTGTCCGCGGTAGCTTACTATAGAGATTATGTGTTAAACGTTGCAACTTTAAAGCCTTTTATCTCGCTTTCGGTGTGGCAAATCATTCCAAAAATTTAATATGTAACTGAAAGTTGTATAAATATAAACGAAATCTGATTGGAAGTGGAGTTCACTACCTTAAATCGCAGTCTGTAAATTATGGCATAAGTACACCTTGATTATTTTTCCATCCCCACTCGTTTGCCTTATCCATAACAAGCTCGTTACCGAGCCAAGTTTGAAGCTAGATTTGTTGGCCGCGTATTGATAATTCTGAAATATAATTTTATTTAATGTAATTTCATCTTTTTGAGTTTTATCCATTGTCAGCAAAAAATTTTTTGCATTTTTTTGATAAAAATTATCAGACAAGCTGGATAAACGTGTGTTACCTAATAACGCCTTTACTACATTTTCCTTTTCCAGCAACGTCAACGTCAGTTTTTAAAGTCTAGTCCTGAATACAGGATCTAGATATCTTGGTGGTGGAAGGGACTAGTCTCCTCCCATCGTTTCACCCTCTCCCGCACCCCACTTTAGAAGATCGCACATGGACTCTTAAGGTGCCGATAATAGGAACCTTCACCTTATATTATAGTCAAAATTTTTCAACCAATCAGAAGCCTTCGTTTTGGACCGGTAGCATGGCAACGCAAGTATTTTTCGCAGATTTTTTCCGCTTGGGTAGGACCTTGGAGTGAATTATAGTGGAAAATTTTTGACGTAATATTAACTAACACTTGATTAATACTTACATTAAGTTCACGGAGTCATTTTTCACATATTTATTTTATAAACTTAGAAAAACATAAAACAATTTTTGCGTTTACCTACATTAAAAATTATTCATCTTATTATAATTTTCAGTTACGAATTTTAAGAGTCTCCGGTATTCTTCTACTATCTCCTCTCTTCTTAACGGTGAATAGGTGAAACCAAGATAAATTCAATTTATTAACCGACTTAAAAAAAAAGTTGTTCTCTGTTTGACCGTGTGTATGTATGTATGTTCGTGCTTTTTTCAAAAACTACTGTTCCGATTTTTATGGGATTTTTGCTATTCGACTGCATATTTTTCTAGGAAGGTTTCGAAGCCTACAAATAATAATCGATTTCTATACAGTGATTTCTATATATAGTGGCTTATACCAATTTACATTATCTAAGTAGGGTATATACTTCCTTCTTTTGAAGTCGATGCCAAGCCACGAAATATACCTACATACACCTATCTAAGAGAACCCGAAATGAAGCCGTAACTAAAATAAGGAATTAAATGTTATACAAAATATTACGTATACCTATGCCCCAGATCTAAGATACTCATTATAAATCCTAATTCGATACCGTTATCATGGCCCATTGTTCGAGGTGGGAACTTTCATTAGAAATAAGGCTAAGGATTCCAGGTACGGATTTGAAAAGACGTAAATTATCTCCTTTATTACATTTTAATTCGCGAATTGAAATTTGTCCAGGTAATTTCAGAGTTAATTTGATTGATTTTTAACCTTTTTATATTAGGTTTGGATTATGTTATAAACTAATTTTCTTGAAATAATCAGGACAAGCCATCATTTAAACATATCATCTTGTCTGATAATTTTAGGGTATCGAGTACGTCCCTGCTAGTAGTCAGTCGAGCGCTTAGACTTATCAGCAATGAATAATAATGAATCTGTTTGAAGGTTGTAGACGTAGAAGGTTGTAGAAACGTCGTGAAAACCTTTTAAATACATTAAGACGATGGACGTCCGAAACGATAGTAATCAATAATGAATCTCTTAGAAGTATTGCAGTACTTTACGTTTTCTTACTTTGTATTAATTAGAATTAATACTAAGCAAAATCTACACCTACAAAAACACACCTATAAATCAATAAAGAAACCGAACTAAAAACTTTACGTCTAATAACTAAGCAAAACTTGGAGAACGTGTCTGACCGTTCAGGTAGCCTGCATCGTTAATGAGCAGAGGTGACAAACTATCGATAGTATCGATAGTTTAAATTTTTATTTTGATATTATCGATAGTTCGTTACACGATAATTTTTTCCAAAGTTGTGCAAAATTCTGATGTTCTGTGTTCAGTGTGTTGGAAATTCCGGCCATTTGATTGGCTCAAAAATAATGAGGGAAATAGTCGCTCAATTTTTTTTTAAATTATCGAGAAAGCATTTTGCCTGGAAATTTTACCGAGTGCGATTTGCGGTCTTATTATCTGATTAAACCACGGAAGCGAAGCTTAAGTGGTTTAATCTTTGATAACAAGGCCTCAAATTGCACGGGCTAAATGCTTGAGGGTTTTTTATTTTTATTTTGCGATAAAATCCTCTAGCACGAATGATATTTGATGAGAATATTTTCCGAATCACATTTGAAATTGAATAAAACTACCAGAATTCATGTTATATTAGAATTTTCAACGTGGAAAGTTACAACCATTCTTCCCGATCCAAAATCGAAGAAATCGTTTTACAGATTCATTCATTCATTCTGATTATTCACTGCTCTTGAACTCACTCAAAAACTTGAAATATATATATAATTCTTTCACTATGAAATAAAATATTATTGTAGCTGGAACTGATTCTGACAAAAAAAAAGATCCACTGCTAGGAATCAAATCCGAGCCTTTCGCGTGACAGTCTGAAAAAAAAGATATGTTTGAAACGGGTTCTCATTGATTATCGAAATATTGGATAGATCAAAATTTTATGTTCTGTGTTCAGTGTGTTCTGTCTTTCGTCATGTGTTATGATAGGATGATGGTGGGTCAATTGTCAAATATGTCAAATTAATAATAAAAAAATACAAAATATGAAGACATTAAATGTTTATCAATTGTTGTTTCTTGTTATAAATTACAGTTGCAATGGGCAAAACCATAAAAAAATCTAGCTATATCTGGAAGTTTTTGTGAAAGATGAGCTAGGCCGGCAATTTGCTACTTGTATGAAATATAGGAAAGTTTACAAAATATGCGGAAGTACATCAAATTTAACGAACCATCTGAAAAGAGCACATAAAGTAACTAAAGGCTCATGGAAAGATAAATCCGACTTTTCTTTAGGACAGTCTACTGATTCTAATGATTCGACGCTATCATCAACATCTCAAACTAATACATTGAAACGAACTATGCTGTTCTGTGGCTGAGCCGATAGTTTATCGATAGTTGTTTATTATTGTCATCGATATATCGTCAAAGTTGACTATCGATAATATTGTATTAAGGAGCGCAACTTCAGGTGTTTTCACATCAGACGAACGCTTCAACTTATGGCTTCGTGAATAAATTCACACATGCCACGCATACGGGGTAAATCCACGCGTTTTCGATCATGCTACGCATACCGCCTAACTAATTTGTATGTAGGTATATTTCGTGGCTTGGCACCGACTTCAAAAGTAGGAACTATATACTTCCTTACTTAGTTAATGTAAATTGGTCTAAGCCTGATTTTACTAGATAAAAATCACTGTATAGAAATCGATTATTGTTATAAAGCGTAATTTTTAAAACTATCCATTAAAAACACCCTATTTTTACAGTTTTACACTCTTATTAAAACAACTCATAACTAATACTTATGCCCTTTGTTAAAATTTTGCGCTGTCAATATTTTCGTGCATGGCCTTCTATATGTTGATATTACTGCTGGCCAACGTCGTGAACGTTCGCGACGGCAGTGCTCAGGTATAGTCCATCCAATATCAATTGCAGAAGCTGTTTCTATAGGTAGCAAATAAAAACTCACTTCGCTAACACGAGCGTATATGCGAAGAAACGGAACGAAAAATAATGTGTACTACGCGTAAACATTCGCCGCCGGTTAAGCGAAGATCATAAGAGCCGAAGTCAACGTGGACCTGAACGACAGCTGTCACCGATTCGTCTGGGCCAATCGAATCGAATCGAATGCTTGGGGTGTGTCTATACGATGGGAAGTCATAAATCACGCGTTATATGTGTGTTTTAATAGCTCTGAAAGATTAAAAACCAGTAGCGTCTGTGGTCTTGGTGTGTGCCGATCGAAATACGTTTTAGGATATAATAATAACCTACATCAAACAATGAATGAAATTATTTTTCTTTCTTAATGTATTTGTATAAATAAAAGCTTGTCTTTAATTTTTTTTCATTTTTCATTATTTATGAAGTATTTTTAAAATCTTAAAATATCTAAATGAAATTAGTTATCTCCGCCACTGCTGCTCACACGATTTCGCCGCAAGACTTTTTTATGCTTCTGCAATTGATATTGGGGAAACTATACTACTCGTAAACATTTTCCGTCGGATGCACGGTAGATCAAAAGAGCCGATAGTCCACGTGGACGAGAGTGAGGGCTGTCAGTTTATACAACCGATTCGTCTGGACCAATCAAGTTGGATATAATGCTGGCAGCTGTGTCTCTATGAAGGGAAGTCATAAATCACGCGTTATATTTGTGTTTCAATAGCTCTGAAAGATTAAAAACCAGTAGCGTCTATGGTCTTGGTGTGTACCGATCGAAATACGTTTCAGGATATAATAATAACCTACATCAAACAATGAATGAAATTATTTTTCTTTCTTAAGGTATTTGTATAAATAAAAGCTTGTCTTTAATTTTTTTCATTTTTCATTATTTATGAAGTATTTTTTAAATCTTAAAATATCTAAATAAAATTAGTTATCTCCGCCACTGCTGCTCACACGATTTCGCCGCAAGACTTTTTTATGCTTCTGCAATTGATATTGGGAAAACTATACTACTGTCTAAAACAATAATTTCTAAAATCTCTACCAAATGTAGTAATTTAAACTCGTAATATAGAAGAATAAACAATGCTAAACCTTAAAATGATTTATCTGTGCAACTACAGTCGATAGAATGCAAGGTTTTTAATTTGTAGCATACGGCGATAGAAAAAAACGTCGCGCGGAAAAAAGGAAAAATGCATGAACTCTGTGAAAAGATGTGATCTTTATTAGACCAGGGTCGATAATTTTTTAAACCAGAGAAAATAATAGTAGGATGAAACCCATTGGAAAAGGAAGAGAATATAACAAAAATGAAAGGAAAAATAATTTACGGGCGACCTGAGGTAGGGAAGTGGAAGGGGGTGAGTTTCCGGCAAAACTACGAGACCTATAGAAAAAAATTAAATGGCAAAGTTGTAGGTATTAAAAAGATCCACAACTTTGGTATTAATTTTTTTTTCATATAATCTCAAAATGTATGTGAAAAATTCAAATAACCAAGTTTTTGGTTTTTTATTTTTATCTTTTACAAAAAAAAAATTTTTTCACGAAATTCGCTGAAAACGTACCTCTTCATGTCCCAAACACACTGTAATTTTTTTGATTTAAAATATTTATATTTCCACCTTATTTTGACTTAATATCGAAAAAGCACCCTAATTTTCAATCAGAAATTCTCCCGTCAAAATATCAGGTTTTCAAAAAAAGTCGGTGGGCTTTCTGTTCGTTCAAATCTCTACTTTCTGATGGTGTAAAAAAATACATTACTATGGTAAATGTTCTCAGAAAATGCCTAGGAATAACAGGTAGTAAGACCCAGACCCTCCTAGCCTCTTCCCCACTTCTCTATGAAATACCTTTTGATGGGCTAAAATTTTCCGTAGGTCACTCAGGTATATAAGTTATCTTAAAATAGCATCTACGCATATAATTTAAAGAAGATTCTACAACTTTCTCAAAATATTGTCTTATTAAATTCGGATTCGAGTTTTTTTCGTTTCTTTGCATTTTCTGCCATAGTAATGTACTTTTTTTTATACCATCAGAGAGTAGAGATTTCAATGAACAAAAAGCTAACCGACTTTTTTAAAAATGCTGATATTTTGATGGGAGAATTTTCGATTGAAAATTAGGGTGCTTTTTCGATATTAAGTCAAAATAAGGTGAAAAAATTAATATTTTAAATCAAAAAAATTACAGTGTGTTCGGGACATAAAAAGGTAAATTTTCACTAAATTTCGTGGAATTTTTTTTTTGTAAAAGATAAAAATAAAAAACCAAAAACTTGGTTATTTGAATTTTTCACATAAATTTTGAGGTTATGTGAAAAAAGTGTGAATACAAAAGTTGTAGATCTTTTCATTATCTACAACTGAAAGAAGGAAAAATGCATGAACTCTGTGAAAAGATGTGATCTTTATTAGACCAGGGTCGATAATTTTTGAAACCAGAAAAAATAATAGTAGGATGAAACCCATTGGAAAAGGAAGAGAATATAACAAAAATGAAAGGAAAAATAATTTACGGGCGATCTGAGGTCGGGAAGTGGAAGAGGGTGAGTTTTTAAGGGTAAAAAACGGTTTATCTCGATTTCCGGCAAAACTACGAGTCCTATAGAAAAAAATTAACTGGCAATGTTGTAGGTATTAAAAAGATCCACAACTTTGATATTCACTTTTTTTTCACATTATCTCAAAATGTATGTGAACAATTCAAATAACCAAGTTTTTGGTTTTTTATTTTTATCTTTTACAAAAAAAAAATTTTTTCACGAAATTTGGTGAAAACGTACCTCTTCATGTCCCAAACACACTGTAATTTTTTTGATTTGAAATATTAATTTTTCCACCTTATTTTGACTTAATATCGAAAAAGCACCCTAATTTTCAATCAGAAATTCTCCCGTCAAAATATCAGGTTTTCAAAAAAAGTCGGTGGGCTTTTTGTTCGTTGAAATCTCTACTTTCTGATGGTGTAGAAAAAAATTACTATGGTAAATGTTCTCAGAAAATGCCAAGAAATAACAGGTAGTAAGGCCCAGACCTTCCTAGCCTCTTCCCCACTTCTCTATGAAATACCTTTTGATGGGCTAAAATTTTCCGTAGGTCACTCAGGTATATAAGTTATCTTAAAATAGTAATAAATAGGCATCTACGCATATAATTTAAAGAAGATTCTACAACTTTCTCAAAATATTGTAGATGTCTTATTAAATTCGGATTCGAGTTTTTTTCGTTTCTTTGCATTTTCTGCCATAGTAATGTACTTTTTTTTTATACCATCAGAGAGTAGAGATGTCAACGAACAAAAAGCCAACCGACTTTTTTAAAAAAGCTGATATTTTGACGGGAGAATTTTCGATTGAAAATTAGGGTGCTTTTTCGATATTAAGTCAAAATAAGGTGAAAAAATTAATATTTTAAATAAAAAAAATTACAGTGTGTTTGGGACATAAAAAGGTAAATTTTTACTAAATTTCGTGGACACATTTTTTTTGTAAAAGATAAAAATAAAAACCAAAAACTTGGTTATTTGAATTTTTCACATAAATTTTGAGGTTCCCGACCTCAGATCGCCCGTAAATTATTTTTCCTTTCATTTTTGTTATATTCTCTTCCTTTTCCAATCCGGCCAGTTAAATTTCCTCGTTGATCTATTTCATCCACAAAATACTCATAAGCAGCAATGTGAAAAAAAAAATATCTTGGGTGTCTTCATCCCAAAGTTTAATTATTTTTTGGAATTCTGTTGGCGATAAAGCCGAAACACTTGCTTTCCTCTTCGACGGGTCACGTTGCAACTGTCGCGTTTGTAAATTCTACGTCCGAAAAAAGGTCAAATTTGCGTTTGTATTTATCATAAAAATGCTCTTGAAGTTGTTTGGCAACAGAATTCCATAATACTTTAACAACTTTCTCCTTGTAATTTTCTGAATTTTTCTTACGCATATTAACATAATCTTCCATAATAAGTGCCAGTTCTACGAGTATGTTTGCCCTATCAAAATCATATGCCTTTTCCAAATAGAAGTCGGTAAACTGCTTCCAAGCGCTTGGTTTGGATTTCCTAGCATTTATAGGTGTTAAGTGCTGAATTTCATGCCGAATTAGTTGGGTATTTTCTTGACCAAAACGACTGATTTTGCCTTCTCTCTTGTCCGCACTGTAATCTTACCACGACTGAACAAATTTTTGTTCCAATTTGGCATTAAATTTCTCGGATATGAATATTAAAAAAAATCATAAACACGAAAAAAATTCCGTAAATAATGTAACTTTTAGTGGTATTTATTACTAGTGAAAATACGAATACAGATGAGTCATCAAATTGAGTAGATTCAACTTCTCGTTTTCAAATTGTAGGTATACTTTTGAATTGACAATTGGATATAATTTTTACTGTTTATAATCATCCCAATTTTGACCGGAAATTCATGCATCAGAATATCTAATATAATATAGTAAACAACGAAAAAAGTATTCAGTAATATTTTCTGAAAATTTGGTAGAGATCGCTTCTTTATAGACGAGAGAAACATTAAATTGAATATTTCTGTTTCTGAGGCCATTTTTTATATTGATTCAACTTCTCGTTTTCAAATTGTAGGTATACTTTTGAATTAACAATTGGATGACAAATATAATTTCTACTGTTTATAATCATCCCAATTTTGACCGGAAATTCATGCATCAGAATATCTAATATAATATAGTAAACAACGAAAAAAGTATTCAGTAATATTTTCTGAAATTTTGGTAGAGATCGCTTCTTTATAGACGAGAGAAACATTAAATTGAATATTTCTGTTTCTGAGGCCATTTTTTTTATTGAATTTACACACAGCTCTGGAACCCCATTAGATGCATTCATTTCTGGAGTTCCATTGAGGTTGTAGGAAAATATTAATTTTCCCGATTGTTAATTTAATTAGGTTGGGACATGAAATTTGTTTATTGCATATTTAAAAACTACGCAACCGACTTTATGATTTAAAAAAATTCTACGTTTCTCAAACAATTTTTAAGAACGTGTAGCGTTTTGAAAACGTAAACAGTCTTTTTTCGCATCGTTTGTATGTGGCGCAGAAATAACAGCAGAATTATCGAATTCAGATACTTTTATGAATTTTCTTGTTGTTCCTACTGTAGAAAAATCGGTTTTTTTCCAATAGCACAGTACTTCGGTAACAGCAGGTTCTTCGTTCCGGCGATATAACCACGATAAAAAAGCTATCGCATGTTTACAACCCCCTGAAAACAAAAAAGGGATGCTGCTTAAAAATGTTGTTACAAAAGAAACTGACAAGTTTTATGAATTTTCAGGTGGTTTGCGACAGCGTAAGAAAATAGTAGTGCAATAAATGTCTAGTTGTAAGTTCCCACAATTACGTGAATAAATAAATATGAATGTACTATACTCTACGAATATTGGAAATCACTCAATTTTTTATGTATCGATGTATTTTTGCATAGCTCCATCACAAACGAACAAGGATTTTCCCAACAAAAAAATTTATAAAATATCCTGATTCTCTTGATTTCAATAATATTATTCCCATTACTATCGAATAGTCTTATATTTTTATTTTTCGCAGCTGCACAATCCAAAGAGGAAACGTTTTGAATGTCATCTTCTTTTTCATCGACTGTCATTTCCACACGTGCAATTTACAATACAAAGGTTTCTCGTTTCAAGGAAACGTAACCCACTGCTTGATCACCATAATTATCTCTCGATGATCTGTAAAATATGTTCAAGGAAGAAAAAAATATCATTTTTGTTTCATCGATCAAAAGTATGATAAATACAATAGTATCTGCGTACCTTGCAAGCTTCGCGTTTCGTATTTCTTAGGCGTTGAATTTATCGTCGCGTCGTTTCTTACATAGGTTTTCGAGCACCATAAATATATCTACTTTGTGCAAATTACGAGAGTCAGCCTTAACAAATCCAGTCTGAATTTTATTTGCCATTTTCAAATAACCGTGACGATACTGGATAAAAAAAATAAGTAATAAAAAAACCTTTTTAAAGACAAGCTTTTATTTAAGCCGTGTGCTGAAACGTATAAAATAAGTTTAAGTCATCGCTGAATTTTGAATCGAATCGGACCATAATCACAAAACTCTTCCTCCATCTTGGGGCCGCCGTTTTAGTACACAGCTTTAATAAAAGATTGTCTTTAAAAAGTTTTTTTATTAGTTATTTTATTTTTTGCTTTTTAGTTAGTTCGCCTTAATCTGTTCATTTCTAATAGAGCATCGTTATTACAAGGTCTTTTTCCTGTAAGTTTTTAGCTGAAAGAAATCATGATCTCCGACCCCAAAAACTCCCACACACCAATTTTGAATAGTATCAGACCATAATCACAACACTCGTCCGTCAACCTGAAGTCGCCATCTTGAATTTATAGATTTTGACAAAAAATTCATAATCTCCGAACCTGAAAACCCCCCATACCAATTTTGAATAATATAGGACAATAATCAGAAAACTTGCCCTCCATCTTGTTGCCGCCATCTTGAATTTATAGATTTTTGACAAAAAATCAACATCTCCGACCTGAAAACCCCCACATACCAATTTTGAATAGAATCGAACCATAATCACAAAACTCGTCCGCCATCTTGCAGCCGCCATCTCAAATATATGAATTTCGACAAAAAATTCATAACCTCCCACCTCAAAAACCCCCACATGCCAATTTTGAAACAAATCAGACCATAATTACAAATCTCGTCCACCATCTTATTTTTTTCTCTAAAACAATGTCATAATGCATTGTTACCGGAATTATGAACACCTGCCAAATTTCAAATTAATCGGACGACTAGAAGTCGGCCAAAATTCACTTGCAAGATTTGACCCAAACTAACAAACGAACGAACGCAGTTAACAAGTGAAACTAAATAAAAGCTTACAATAAAATAACTAATAAAAAAACTTTTTAAAAACAAGCTTTTATTCAAGCCGTGTACTAAAACGTATAAAATAAGTTTAAGTCATGGCTGACAATGATTTTATTGTTTTTTATTGAATTATTTGGTTTCAAAAAGCCAGTGTTCATAAAACTAGGTACCAATTAATTTGATTGGGCAGTGATTGGTTGGTAAATAAGAACTTGTCAAAGTATTTAACTTTCACAATTAATTTCATTGGACAATGATTGGTTGGTAAGTAACAACTTGTCGAAAAATTAATTTTATTACAATTCGCGCAACAAGCTTTTTGAAACCAAATAATTAAAAAAAACATTGTCAGCGATGACTTAAACTTATTTTATACGTTTTAGAACACGGCTATAATAAAAGATGGTCTTCAAAAAGTTTTTTTATTAGTTATTTTATTTTTAGTTAGTTTGCCTTAATCAGTTTATTTCTAATAGAGTGTCGTTATTACAAGGTATTTTTCCTGTAAGTTTTGAGCTGAAAGAAATCATGATCTCCGATCCCAAAAACTCCCACACACCAATTTTGAATGTAATCAGACCATAATCACAAAACTCGTCCGCCAACCTGAAGTAGCCATCTTGAATTTATAGATTTTGACAAAAAATTAATAATCTCCGAACCTGAAAACCCCCACATACCAATTGTGTATAATATATGACAATAATCAGAAAACTTGTCCTCCATCTTGTTGCCGCCATCTTGAATTTATATATTTTCGACAAAAAATCAAAATCTCCGACCCCGAAAACCCCCGCATACCAATTTTGAATCGAATTGGACCATAATCACAAAACTCGTTCTCCATCTTGGGGCCGTCATCTTAAATTTATGAATTTCGACAAAAAATTCATAATCTCCGACCTTGAAAATCCCCACATACCAATTTTGAATCAAATCGGACCATAATTACAAATCTCGTCCGCCATCTTTTTTTTTCTCTAACAAAAATTCCATAAAGCATTGTCACCGGAATTATGAATATCTGCCAAATCTCATAATAATCAGACGACTAGAAGTCGGTCAAAATTCACTTGCAAGATTTGACCCAAACTAACGAACGCACTAACAAGTGAAACTAAATAAAACCTCTCTGTAATAAAAGTGGTTTTATATTGATGTTCCACATCATGTCCCAACCTAATTCCAAGTAAAGTAATGGTTCAATATGATTGAAATACCTATACAAGCATTAAATACCAGTGAATAGTTCAGTTTTTGTTTGGTTGCGATCCATCCTCTACTTTACATAATAAATATATCCGAGGATAAAGGCCGTAAAATACCTACGCGCACAAAACAATTGTAACCTTTTCATGAAAGCTAATCTTAAATTTGGTTCAAAATAGTTTTCCACTATTCACTGATGACACTGATCCTATAATAAAATTTGTCGAGTTGTTCCTGACAATAGCTTGGGATAGTTTGTAATACCTATATACCTACTTTGAAAATTAACTAAGCGTTTTATGGAAATCAAACAATTTTGGTAATGAAGTATAGTCCATCCAATATCAATTGCAGAAGCTGTTTCTATAGGGAGCAAATGAAAACTCACTTCGCTAACACGAGCGTATATGCGAAGAAACGGAACGAAAAATAATCTGTACTACTCGTAAACATTTTCCGTCGGCAAACGGGCTGTCAGTTGTACAACCGATTCGTCTGGACCAATCAAGTCGGACATAATGCTGGCATATGTGCCTCTACGATGGGAAGTCATAAATCACGCGTTATATTTGTATTTTAATAGCTCTGAAAGATTAAAAACCAGTACTTAGCGTCTATGGTCTTGGTGTGTGCCGATCGAAATACGTTTTAGGATATAATAATAACCTACATCAAACAATGAAAGAAATTATGTTTCTTTCTTAATGTATTTGTATAAATAAAAGCTTGTCTTTAATTTTTTTCATTTTTCATTATTTATGAAGTATTTTTAAAATCTTAAAATATCTAAATAAAATTAGTTACCTATCTCCGCCACTGCTGCTCACAAGATTTCGCCGCAAGACTTATTTATGCTTCTGCAATTGATATTGGGAAAACTATACCTCAGTGGAGAGTTGAATATATAGAATTACATCTCTGAAATAATAGAGCTTGTCCAGTATTGAAACGACCACTTTGGCCTTCCCCTACCTAACAACCAATTTTTCTCGAAGATACCCGAACCATTGTCTAACTGTGGCTATTAATAGACATTCCATAGGTGTACCAAATTATTTGGTATAGGCGATTCACGAGACGTAGAGAACTTACACTCCTATAACTTTCCTAACACTCCTATTTCTTTTTCCGCTACTTGAATAGTACTTACCACTGGACATTTTGGCAAGGTAACGAGTAAACTATTGCAAAGTTGAATAAATAACTGCACTACCTATTAATTAGCAAACAAACCTAACCTTTCAAACGCTGCATGCCAAGACACTGGTGAAGATTCGCCGTAGCACAGCAAATCGGGTCCACTCGTGTTTTCCCCCTCTCTAACTACCAAACGGTCGTTTCAATACTGGACGAGCTATACCATCAGTGATGCCAATTTGCGAGTAATTACTGTATTTTCAAGTATTTTCATGGACTTGCAGTAAAAGTGCAAGTAATGGCATTTTGTGAGGATTTTGCAAGGATTTACTAGTTTTTGTGAGGATTTTGGATGATTAGTGATTATTGGTTGGACAATTTTTATCGATACTTGAATAAAGACAAGTGGGTGGTAAGAGGGAGAAAAACTAGTTCAGTAATTGTGTATATAGGGGTAACCTTATCCAAACCATAGAATGTTTTGCTCTCAGTTCGGTCTCCTCAGAAATTACATTTTATGAAAATAATTTCTCAAATTCCAAAATTTTGTTGAAATTTTCATATTTATAAGTGCTCTTCAATTCAAACTCAATTTGACCTTCACTTGAGTAACTTCCCCCAAGTACTAGCGCCAGTTGTGGTTGTTTCAGGAATATTGATAGTCAATACTATTTCTTATAACTCAAACATAAATTCAAGCCCAATTTAATGTGATGTTTCAGTAACAATTGAAAATACTTTGATGATAAAAATATTAGTACAACATATAAAAAATGGCAGATGAGCAACTAGCGGTAAAAAATTGAACTGTGTGAAGTAACAATGCATACGTCCATCAGAGGTGCTAGGAGTACGTTTTCAAATATGATGAAAAAATGTATGATTTCAATTTATGAAAAACATTAAACATTTTTTCAATTTCTAAGTTTGTTGTTGAACTTTCTAGGTGGTAATCTTTATGTGCAAATCAAAATATTCTAGAAAAGGGGCAATGCGTGTTCCCTATTGTAATTATAAAATATACTGTATAATTACAATGCTATGGTCCAAACTGCAACACAAAATTAATGGTTAGTTGATACTATAAATTATAAATCAAGTAGTTTATCAATTCAGTATAGTATAAAAAATGCGAGGATTTTGTGAGGATTTTCATTATTTTGCGAGTAAAATTCGAGTATTTTGTTCCACGCTTTCGAGTATTTTGTGCAATTTCCATTGGCAACACTGTATACCATTCCCATCCAGACTTCCGCCCAATATGTTGCGATATCACAGACTGATTTGAAAATCATGAACAGGGGTTGTATTTGTAAAAAGTGAAATAGTCTTGTTTCAGTTTTTAGAAAAACTAAATTTTTTGTGATATTTAAGAGATTTTTTTTTAAATGATGTTTTTTATCCTCTTGGGATGGAATTTTGGAAAACCCTGTATTATCTCTCTCGTTTTTTGTATGCTCAATAAATTGTGCACTTAGAAAAAATTAGGAAAGTCGCAATTTGGCGAAAATTCTACATACTACCTTGAAATTCCTTATAACAAGTCAGTAAATAATAAAACATGCACCTCACCTGTGTCTTGGAAAAACCACAACGAACGATTCACTTGATGATCAAAGCACAACTGATTCGTTTCAAATCCTGTTGTTTTGAGCCAAACAATATTTAGGTTAACGCGCGGGGAGTCCCCGTCGGGGACATATGAAAAGTTCGCAGTACAAAGCGGTATCTTTGATCTTCCGTCGGCTCTGACATCAGTACCGCCGACTATGTGGCGAATGTATGCAAATAACACCGGCGGCCAAATCAAAGGGCGACAAAACACCACGAAATAGTTATAAAAAAGTGTTTATTTTATATGATTTTCTGTGCAAATTTGAGTAGTTTTTTCAATTTTGGATTATAATTCGTGCTTCAACTGAAGAAAAATGCTCCTTACTTGCATTGTAGTTGACTGTGGGTCTCGTCACGAGAGGGGATAGAGTCTGGTTTTACTCAGTGCCTACAGTTTCAAATCATAAGTTTTAGACCACTAAAAATGACTAATCGAGGAAGAGAAGAGCTTTATGGTTAGCTGCAATCAACCGAGAAGATCTTACGGATTCGAAAATCACGTATCAGAGAGGCTGCAGCAGACATACCTATTATAAATGTCCGCACATTCATAAAAACATCCATCATTCATTCATGGATATGACTTCAGACTTTTGTGATTTGATTTGTTCCTACGATTATTGTATGATTTTGCCTACTTGTATATCTCTGAATTATTGTACATTAGGAAGTCCCATTTCAAATGAAGTTCCTATACGTACAGATAATTGATATATTTTCCACTTCAAAAGTAGAGAAAACTCAAAATTAATGTTTAGATGTATAGTTCATCCATTCTCAATTGCAGAAGCATAAAAAACAAGTTTCCCAGTCATGAGGCAGAATCCTTTGAGCAGCAGGGGCGGAGATAATTTTATTTAGATATTTAAATATTTTAAAAATATACATTACAATTATAATATTAATAGGCAATCGGATCATCATAATTTTAATTTCCCATGGTCGAAAAAAGCCTATTGTCCAACAAAACACATCACCACTATGAAATATTTTTAAACCAATTTCGATCCCAGACCAGAGACGCTACTGGCTTTCATTTACTCAGACCTCCTGAAGGTGGTGATTTATTAGTCTCAGCGTCTCTCTACAAGCATTATCATTGGCTTGCGGTCACTCACACAGCTGTCACTCAAACCCACGTTGAGCGTCGGCTCTTTTGATCTTCGTTTGATGTTCCATTCGCCGTCGGAGAATGTTTACGAGTTTTTTATTTGCTCCCTATAGAAACAGCTTCTGCAATTGAAAATGGTTGAACTATAACTATACCCCAAATCCTATAAGCGGTCAGCAAAGTTAACGACTGCTTTTTACACGGTAATAGTTTCCATTCAATTTGGGTTACCATATACTTTATACGGGGAATCATATTTATTTCTCTTTCCGGATTTCTTCATAATTCAACATTGTAATATGCACGATTTAGAACGAACCCTATATTTTGAGTCAAAGATGCATGTATTCAACTGAGAATGGATATACCATAATGCACTTAATGGTCCAATTAATTTAAATGGTAAATAATGTTCAGCTAACATTGCACATAGTTTTTTTAAGGTAATTGTTTTGTTATAATCGGAACCAAAGGTTCGTTCATAATACACTGTAACACTAAATATAAGTATATCGTTAAATATAGAAACATTTTGTTGGAGATTGTACCTCAGTCAGTTAAATATGTTTGTGAAAATATAGGGTTCGTTCAAATTACCACATGATAATTTCAAACAATGAAGGAAAACTTAAACTGAAATAAATATTATTTCCCGTATACAGTATATAGTAGAGCAAAATGAGTGGAAACAGTTTGCTATTCAAGGTATTTGGGGTCAAAATTATAATAACAGTAGCGTGGTGTGAGTTTGTTTTTGTGTGTATCTATATGTAATGGTGCACCATACCATATTGAAGACCATTCGAGGAATATGTGAAACAACTGGAACAAGATGCAGAAACTTAAAAACAATGGGAATTTAAGGTGTTGTCGTCTGATAATCGGAACCAAAATTTCGTTCATTATACGCTGTAAAACTAGAAATAAGTACCTATAGTAAATAAAGAAATATTTTGTTCGAGATTGTACCTAAACTGTTTTACAGATACGCACCACTACAACAAAACTGGCATTTATTCATCGGAAAAAACTGTAAACAATTCCTTTGAAAGGAATGTTTAGTTTCATTCAAAGAATTTTTAAATATTAAAAAAAAACGTGCATAATAATAGCGTATAACGTATAACGCTTCTTTTGATACATTACATCTTGTTCGATCTATTCTACAAAACGATATGATAAATGACTTTGAACATATTGTTGGCTTTTGTGATACTTTAGCTTTATTTAAAAAACACCTTCCTGAAAGAAAAGGAGGAGTATTTTTCTGTACAGAAGTCATTTAGTGATACTGTAATGTATATCATAGGTTTACAAACGATTTCTAATACGTTACTGTACTTAAAACCATTGCAATCTATTTTAAAGGATGGAATGTTGAGCAAAATAGTCCCCAAGGGAAGATACGTACAAAATTTTGAAAGCAGGATTTGAGGCAGCTGAAGAAAAAGGTATTCCTAGTGCAAATTTTAACGCCATCATTAGAAAATGGAAAACCACGTGTTACCAAAAATAAACATATTTTAAGTCAAATAACTGATTTTTTCAAGTCACAAAACACTGTGATTAACTTAAATGATAGTTGCATATTATATAAACATTTCATTTTATTTTAATCGTAAAATAATTTACCTATATGTATTCACGTTATACTTTAAAATGTTTTGTTGGAAATAACATAACTGAATATTTGTATTACAAAATATATATTTTGTAATAGAATAATGTTAATCCCATCAAAAACATAAAATGCAAGTCCCGCAACGCCGTCCTTCCACCGCAAAAAGTTGTGAGATCTCATGTAAAACCAATTCCGTTGTTTTAGTTAGAATCTATGGAAGCTATTCAACAACTTTGTTATAAATTGTTTCCTAATTAGTTACCTAACAATATGTATAGTGATCGTATCAATATTAGACATCTTTATTTCTATAATAAATATCTCATGTAAAACCAAGTCAGTTATTTTAGTTAGTATCTATGAAAGCACCTATTCAACAACTTTGTCATAAATTGTTTCTCAATAGGCGGGATACAAATTTAGAAGATATTGCATAATATTCGAATAAACGCTGCTCTACTAAAACCTTCAAATTCAGTGAGACATTCAAACACAGCGTTATTGCCGCTTCTTTTGACGTCATAAGTTCATTGATTTGGCATTTTCCTGAGTGGCCACTGTCACCATTTTGCGGAACTTCTGAGGAAACGTTATTCTCTTTCATCCTATGAATAAATCAGAATTTATGTCAGTACGTGTCATATATTGAAATGAAGACTCATCATTTGATAGCTGCTCTTGATTCAGTTATTCTTGAATGATATGTATGTATACCAATAAGTGCTAGGTCATTATTTTTTCGGCCTGCTCACATTGTAAAGAAATATTATGAATAACGCTTTGCAACTCTGTAATTATCTTGTGCTTCCGGCAATCGGCGATAGATCTAAACTTGTTACGTCACATCCTGGCGGTTTTCGGTGGGAATTTTTTTGGGAAAACTACTTCGAAAAAAAAATTGAACAAAAATTTAACCACTTTCCTCGTCGTTCTGGGCATTGTGGTATTTTTTCCAGAAATTAATGATCTCGCCTATTAGTTACCTACCGACATTTATAGTGACCATATCAATATTAGACATCTGTATTTCTATAATAAATACAGTGCGCGTCAAAATTATGGAACAAATTCGATATTTCGCAAGCCATGTACTTTTTACAAAAATCCTGAAATAGGTCGATTTTTATTTTAAAATGCCGATTTTTTTATGTATATTCTAGAGAGGTTATGTCACTGGTTTTGACATGGTGACGTAATCGGTAATTTTTTTAAATTGGAATAGATGTCTTGTGATACCTCATCTGAAAGACCTTCCAATACTGCATTCAATGATAATAATTAATTAGATATTTTTTTACAGGGTGAACAAAAATTAATATTTTATTTCAATAAGAGAATAACTTTATATCCAACAATATAGAACAGTTAAATAAGATGTTCGAAATGCCATCCACCAGTCTCTTGACAATAAGCAAATCTACGGACACAGTCCTCTTGCACATTGCGAATAACTTCCGGAGTAATTCTGTTAATTTCGATCCTAACTCGATTTTTCAACTCTTGTAGATTTTGCGGCCTATCTACACGGACCTTCGATTTCAAATAACCCCACAAGAAAAAATCCAGGGGCGTAAGATCTGGAGATCTTAGAGGCCACTCTATCGGTCCGCGTCTACCAATCCACCTCCTAGGAAAATAGTTATTCAAAAACTCGCGAACATCACGTGCATAGTGCGGGGGTGCACCATCTTGTTGCAACCAAATACTTTCATTTGGTGAGTTAGGATTGTTGGCGTTTGGAAAAATATATTTTTATTATTATTACATTATGATTATGAAATTCTTGTATTGTCATCGGTCCTTGATATGTGTGACAAATTTCAGATTATTCGGAAGATTGGAAGTGGGTGAATATTTACTTCCAAGATTTTATTACATTGTGAGTTATTTAGTTACAAGTAAAGATAATAAAAGCGTGTTAAAAATGCAAAATTTTACTTTTTTGAGCCAAGCTCTAATCCCTTAGACTGCCCTGGCAGACTAGTGAGTCAGTGCTCTACTACACCAATGGATCCTTTCCACATATTAATAGTTAGCTATTTCCTAGTCTAAAATGGAAACAAAAGACAATCACAAATTGATGCCATAATAGGCAAGTTAGTGTCAAATAAATGTCAGTTGAAATATCAACAAATATTCTTCACAAATTCTAAGAAAAGGTTAAAGTAAACTATGGCACTTTAAGTGAAACCCAACGCATAGAAATTTTAATTTTTATTGGATGCGGAGATAGAACCAGAACTCAGCAAGAGGTATGCGACTTGTTCAATGCGAAGTATCCAAATAGACCTATCAGTCGTTCAACAGTCAGTAAGATTGAGAAAAAATTTAGAGAAACTGGTCATGTCAAACATATTCCGAATGCTGGACGTCCTAAAATAGAAGAAAACGTGAAACTTGATGTTCTATTGGGTGTAGAGAATAATCCTCACAATACTCCACGACAAATTGCAGCAGATCTTGACATACCCCAAAGTTCTGTATTACGTATTCTAAAAGCAGAAAAGTACCATCCATACAAAGTACAGCTACATCAACAACTCAATGATGATGATCCCGATCGCCGTGTGGAGTTCTGTGGAATAATGCAGGATTTGTGTAACCGCAATCCACGTTTTATGAAACAAATTCTGTTTTCCGATGAGGCTACGTTTTGCCTAAAAGGTTCAGTAAATCGTCAGAATTGCAGATATTGGAGTAGGGATAATCCTCACTGGATGATGGACGGGCATACTCAATACCCTCAGAAAGTCAATGTTTGGGCAGGGATAATAAACGACAGGATTATTGGCCCGTATTTTTTCGAAGGAAATCTCACAGGGGAGCGTTACTTGGAACTTTTAAGAAATGAACTCATACCTAGTCTTGCCGATATTTTTCCAAACGCCAACAATCCTAACTCACCAAATGAAAGTATTTGGTTGCAACAAGATGGTGCACCCCCGCACTATGCACGTGATGTTCGCGAGTTTTTGAATAACTGTTTTCCTAGGAGGTGGATTGGTAGACGCAGACCGATAGAGTGGCCCCCAAGATCTCCAGATCTTACGCCCCTGGATTTTTTCTTGTGGGGTTATTTGAAATCGAAGGTCTATGTAGATAGGCCGCAAAATCTACAAGAGTTGAAAAATCGAAATTAACAGAATTACTCCGGAAGTTATTCGCAATGTGCAAGAGGAATGTGTCCGTAGATTTACTCATTGTCAAGAGATATCTATGAGAATAATCTACTCGACTTGGCGGGGGCCCTGCCGTGCCTCCAGAAAGAATAATCACATAAGAATAATCTACTATTCCTACTCCTAACTGAACATAGCGCTAGCAGGACTAATTAATGCAATATGTAAACAAGCACAAATAAAGCTCTCAGATCGCTAATATTAGATAGATGTTATTACGTTGCCGTGCGATTGCCAAGTCATTATATTTATTATAGAAATAAAGTTGCCTAATATTGATAGGTCACTATAAATATTGTAAGGTAACTAATCAGAAAACAATTTATGACAAAGTTGTTGAATAGGTGCTTCCATAGATATCAACTGTAATACTTAGTTTTATATGAGATCTCACAACTTTTGCGGTGGAAGGACTTCGTTGCGAGACTTGCATTTTTGTACATTTTATGTTTTTGATGGGATCTCATTTCTTTTTGTAGGTAGTCCTCCTTTATACAAGCTTTTATTTAACTTGCTTCGTTAGTATGTCTTTCCGGTTCAAAATTTGTAATCAATTTTTTTTAAAGGTTTTATTTAACTTGCTTCGTTCGTATGTCATTCGTTCTGTCATTCTTTCCGATTCAAAATTTGTAATCCAGTTTTGGAGCACTTGCCGACATGTGATTGAGCTGAAATTTGGCAGGTGTTCATAATTCCAAGATGGCGGACGAGTTTTGTGATGGTGAGATTCGATTCAAAACTGCTATGTGGGAGTTTTCGGAGTCGGAGATTATTAATTTATGAAATTGAAATGGCGGCTAATGGAATTTTTGTTAGAGAAAAAACAAAATGGTATTCCAAGATGGCGGATGAAATTAGGTTTATGGTCCGATTGGATTCAAAATTGGTATGTGGGGGTTTTCAGGGTCGAAAATTATAAATTATTCTTCAAAATTCATAAAATGAAAATGGCGGCTCAAAGATGGCCGATGATCTCTGTGTTTATGGTCCGATTCGATTCAAAATTGGTATGTGGGGGTTTTCGAGGTCGGAGATTATAAATTTAGTCGAAGATTATTGATGTTTAGCTAAAATTTATAAATTGAAGATGACAACTCCAAGATGGCAGATGAGTTCATCTTTAGATGGTCTCCTCATTGAAGGACTAGATAGCTTAGAACTTACAGGAAAAAAAGACCTCATAATAACGATGCTTTAACAAAAATGCATAGATCAAGCCGTACTTATGAGTACTAAAAAGCACAAAATAAAATAATAAAAAAATAAATAAAGTCAAGCTCTTATTCAGATGCACTAAAAAGTTAAAAATAATTTATTTGGATGTGTGACGTAGGTTATTCTGTGAATTATAGATTCAAAAGCTTGTCGCTTTTGTATTCGAACTGAAAACTTTGCACGATAAGCTTTTGAATCTATAACTCACGGAATAACCTACGTCACACATCCAAGGCAATTATTTTTTACTTTTTAGTGCATTTGAATAAAAGCTTGTCTTTAAAAAGTTTTTTTATTAATATTTTTTTTCCTTTTGGGTAATTTTTCTTGTACGTCAGCTACAGATTTTTTTAAAGCCCACTCCCTGTCGCTAATGGTTTTTCTCAGAGGCTTAGATGTAACAATTTTTGACGATAAGTGCCTAAGTCGATTATATTATTGGTAGATTAAATAGGTATACCTTGGTACTTGCACGCACGACTTTTTTTTCAGTTTTTATTTATTTTTTAATTTCTATACAATTCAATTGACATTAACAGTGATTAACAGTGGAATTTCACGCTGTCATTGACAATAGCTGACGACGGCGACGTTGCGAATGATTTCAATTTTTCAATTCGCCATTTTAATCTTCAAGAATACATCGTCTGTGGTTGATGTACCTACCTATAGTGACATGTAGTAGACGAAAAACGGAAGTTAATTTCTATAACCCACCTTTAAAATTAAGTTAATCCTGATTATGAATTCAACTTCAGACAATTGTTGCGAGGTGGTGATCGAGACAAATTCCTGCCGGTAAAATACACATTACGAACTTTAAAATTAACGTAAAACAAGCACAGACACATTAAAATATAGACATACGTTGGTGTATGGTCAATAAGCAACTGAACATCTCCCTGAAACATTCGAGCGCTGTGTAGCTACAAAAACCAAAAACTGATTTATCTATTGTTCGGAAATCTGTTCTTTCTTTTGTACCTTTCTAGAATATGTGTATATATTTTGGTCAAATTTTAATTTGGATCATTTCTCCTAACAATCTCTTTCTAGAATTTTTACCGAATCGGAATCGAAATTACAATATGTTTCAAAATGGTGAGCGGCAAGTGCTGTTTTTTATTTTTATTCTTTTCGTAGCAGTCATATTTATGCTGGTACATTCTGGTTTTTAAATACGGTTTAGTTTATCCTATGTAACATTTTCCGCATTCACAGGGAATCCTATATATCAAACATGAATCTGATTCCGTCGGTATCCTGCCTTTTAACTGAGTGAATAATTTTCCTGTTGTTTTTTTTTTAATTTTAAAAAAATTCAAAAGATACTTCTCTATATAGTTTTTGCTTGACGTTTCGGGGACTATATCTGCCCCCGTTCTCAAAATCTTCTAAATCTCCTTTAATTGTTTTAATAATTTGGATTTTTTCTCGCAGAGTCTTTTTCCCTTTTTCAATTGACGGATGTCAATTGAGATCTGCCAAAAAAGTTTGAGAGTGACGTATTGCTCATTTGATATATGGGTTGTTGTTCAGATCGGTGTATTAGTATTCTACCATATCTCACTTCCTCACTGAGTAGAAGTAACCATGTATGATCCATTTCAACAGAATTTGTTGAAAAGCAGTTGTTATTGGAAAGAAGAATACAGGCCGTTTCTTTCAATTTTCTCCTCTCTTGGTGTGGTTCTTTCATCAAGATTTTTGTCCTGTTCCATTCAATCGTATGATCGCCATTGGATGTGAGGTTATGTTCTGCAATTTTTGTTCCGGTTATTTGTCGATTTCTGATGTAACTCTGATGTTCACTTTGGCGCACTTCCAATGGCCTTGACGTTTCACCTATATAACTATCACCACACGAACGAGGTATGTTGTAAACACAGTTTTTGGTACTTTCTTCTGCGTTTTTTGGTTTTGTTTGTGTTAGTATAGATATCAGTGTGTTTGTTGTTCTATATGATGTTCTCACATCATACCTATGTCCAATTCGTTTGATCTTTTCAGATAATCCGGGAACATAAGGTATTATGTTGGTTGTGAAATGTGTAGGTGGTGGGAGTACTCCTGTTGGTTGTGTTAATTGGTTGTTTGATGGATTTTTGTTTTCAATGTCAGTGATTGTTTTTTCCACAAACTGATCCGGATATGCATTTTCCTTGAGAACAGATTTTATGAGGTTTATTTCTTCCTGTAGATTCTGGTTGGAATTGCAAACTGTTTGGGCTCGATTATAGAGACATTTAACTATGCCTTTTTTCACACTGGCATGATGGTTTGAGTTGTAGTGCAGATATCGATTGGTATGCGTCTTCTTTCTGTGTACAGATGTTTTCATTCGCGATAATGATTTTTGTATCATGACATCTAAAAAGGAGAGTTGGTTGTTTTGTTCTGATTCTAACGTGAATTTGATCGTCGATTCTTGACCTTTTATATGATCCAAGAAAATGTTTAATTCTTCTTCACTTCGATTCCAGATAGCGAAAACATCATCCACGTATCTCCACCATATTTTTGGACCATTGTGGAATGTTCCAACGAAGGATTCTTCAAAGTATTCCATGAATATGTTACTTAAAATGAGTGACAATGTGTATTTTACCGACAGGAATTTGTCTCGATCGCCACCTCGCAGCAATTGTCTGAAGTTGAATTCATAATCAGAATGAACTTAATTTCAAAGGTGGGTCATAGAAATTAAGTGCCGTTTTTCGTCTACTACATGTAACTATTCTCATTTCAGCTTTGAAAAAGGAATAAACGATTCCGAAACATTAGCAATAAAAAAATAGTTCTACTCCCTGGTTCCGATTCCCGTGAAATCCAACTAAATAATATTTATTTATATATTATTATTAGATTTGTAACAAAGAGACGAGGATTTATCAACCGCAAAGAAAACATACTGAAATTTAAAAAACGGGACTGAAATTTCGGGATGTTTCAGTTTAAGTTTGTGTGTCTGCTAGAATTTTGATAATCGGTGAGTGTGACAGTGAAAAAATCAAAGAACTTCGACTGGCAATAGTTCATAAAAACTATAGGTATAAATAGTAGGTGATTTGGGAATATACCTAGTTACAGTATGTCCTCTTGGTCAATGAAATTCAGGCTTCTAACTTTATCCACAACGAAATTACAGGGGGGTCGAAAGTGCCCTGAGTGGCTTCGAGAAAAGGGTGCTGTTTTTGTTTGTTTTGCTTTTGCTCAACTTGGCGGGGGCACTGCCGTGTCCCCAGATACTGACAAACCGAAAATTCAGCGTTTCATGTATTTCCATTTCTATCTGATTTGAAATTTCCGTACATTTGAAACTAGTCAAGCTATGCACAGTGTTGCCAAACTGCATGTCGCTCGACAACTACCTTGAACTTTTTATCTCTTAGATCCCTTAGGCCCGGTTGTTCAATCGAGGATGACCAAGTGATTTGGCTTAAACCAGGATTACCAATTTTGTTTCAGTAGTTCAATACGGGTTTATGACATAAACCTAGTTTAACAATGGTTTAAGTTAATCTCATGAATTCGGGGGTTTAAGGAGATAATTTGCCGATTCTAACCTATTTGATTGTTTGACATTTCAATAGACATGGACTATTCTGAAAATTATTATTGTGTTGAATAGTTTTGTTTCATACCCGACTGCAAAGATGTTCGTAGATATATCAGACTATTTTTTTGAAATTTTTGATATTATTGCCCCAAGAAGAAAGATACCCGTATTTAGACAACTTACCGTAATTTCGGGTGACTTTGGCTCATTTTCAGAAATAGACATTATTAATTATAAAAAATTTAAGCCTGTTTTTATACCTGCAACACTGTTTTCCATTCAGGAGTCATTTGCAACCAAATTCAACTTGCATAAAATTTGTCTGCAACTAGCAATATGTTTTTTTACTCATTTATGATGATTAAAAATGAAATAACGTTTTTATTGGCAAATTTATTTTGCTTATTTTATCCGTCAGATTACTTTTAAATCACCCAAAATTTAAGCCATGGGCCAAAGTCAGCCCTCAATATGCGGGTGACTTTGCATACCATGTCTTTTATATATCTACATACAAAGTCTTAATCACAATTTGAAAGAGTGGTCAAAGATAATATTTTGGTAGATAATAATACAATTTATTTTTACAAATTAATCGTAGACATTCTTTGAATTCAAGTAAGCCAAAGTCACCCGAAATTACGGTACCTATAAACCATTTGGAAGAATGGACAGAAAAATAATTTTTGAATAGATTTCGCTTGCCTAAAGATATCGTCCGCAACTAACAGAAATACAAAAAATCACCCCTCACTACAAAGGCAAAATCGTAACAAAAAATAAACTTCCAAATAAAAATCAAATCTTGATTTTTCATACCAAAAACGTTTGACATAAAAAACTAAAATTAAATCATCACAAATGCAAAACATGATCTGTTCTCAGGAATCTCAAGCAAATGTTGATTTATTGATGGTTGATGAGTTATGTTTCAAAGATAATGTTTGTTTATATATCAATCATAATGGGTTTTCTCTAGATTCTACTCCTCCCGGTTTGTAGTTCCAAGGAAAGTTGGTTTTTTTTTCTACTCCTCCCTTTGTAGTTCCAAGGAAAGTTTTTTTGGGACCTCCGCAGATGGTATTGTATTCATTACTTATTATAGCCCAATTTTTGCGAATTAGTAACTGCGTCCGTTTTTTACATTCTACAATATCTTGGAATTTTTTTACGAATGACGCCTAACATTTTATACAATACACTTGGCTGTTTTCGATCAATTTTTCTGTATACTTTTGACAAAACTACGAATTCTTAGGTTAAGTTTGATTCAATGTTGATGTTTCTGAACGGTCCGAATGAAGGTACAAGCGGAAAAATGTGTTGCCAACATATGAAAACAATGAGTTAAGGAATCCAAGTTTAGTTTTTCATTGAAAAATGCATAACGTTCTAATCCATAGTTAATGAATAATCCGAGTTTAGATAATCAACGGTTTAAACTCGCAATGAACAACCGGGCCTTAGTGGTAACATCTGCCCGTTCCAAGCCTGGCAAAAAGGTTCATATGCAGCCCTATTTTCTGAAGAATTTGATGCCAAATCAAAACAACAGATCATTGAAAATTCAGTTCCATCATGTTTCTTTCGATTTTCTCGGCCCAATCAACAAACTTCAAAAAAACATTTTTAAACAAAATTACACAGAGTTACATTTCTAGTGAAAGACAAAAACTTCGCCATGGTCGGCATATAAGATCAAAGCAGCAAATTCTATTATGTTTCTTTGGACCACTTGGACCACTCGGTCTTTTCGTTTATGTATTACAATAATTAAACGCTCAATAATATCCTTTTTTTCTGAAAATATAAAATCAATTTACATTGTCCTATTTTTTTGCAAAATCGTTCGATGCGTTTTTTAAATAAAATTTAAAGTGTGGTGAAATTACTACTTTTCTATATTCCTGTAATATTAATCGTACAATTTTTAAGAGCGATTTTTATCAAAACTAAACGGTAAATAATTTTGAAATTTGCAATGCAGTTATATTATTAATAATTTATCAAAAATTCAGCCAATTTCGTCGACAACGCATTTCTCACGACAACTATTGTAATTCAGCTCTACAGGAATAGTCGTTTTCTTTGTGACTGAGAGAGGTCATTTTTATGGGCTATAATGCCCCTATCGCAAATATTACGATATATTGATTTGTTGAAAATATAAACAAGATGTTCATAAAATCAGATGTGGAATCATCTGCGACTGAAAGATAAACTTTAGTCACTATCTTCCATCGTCAAGATAACCTCTTGTGGGGTATTCATGTTGAAAAGGGAAACATTCTCAATTGAATATTGATAGAAAGATTTTTCCATCTTTGCAAAGTGAGATTGCTTCTTGAAAATGTGTTTCCCATTTCTTCCGGTCTTCCTGATGATCGTGGAAGCGTGAAATAGATTTTCGTCGACAAAAATGTATTGAAGACCTAGTGAATGCGATGTCTCTCCTGCGTCAATGTTACGAATGATTTCTGGTGAGTACTCTTTTGGAAAACATTCTTCTTGCCTCATTCATCTTTATGAGTTCTTAATTAAGACTGGAATAAAAAATCAAATAACTATCTGAATGAAAATGCAAATTTTCAATTTCAGATTTTTTTTTTGAGTTAGGGCCTTTTCAGAATATCTATCAGATGTAGTTCAATGTCCAGCGTGGCTTTAGCCGGGGAAGTAGTTGTTTTCTGTTAGACATTCACAAAAAATAACTTCATTTTAATCGTGGATTTTTCAATTCACAGAAAAATCTTTCTATCAATATTCAATTGAGAATGTTTCCCTTTTCATTACGATATACATATTCGCCACCGAAATAGAAAGAACCCCGCACGAAAACATATGGGAAATTGGCTCTCGGTCGAATTGGCTGAAATTTCATTGTGTTATAGTAGGATGGGTCATTAGAAAAAAGTGTGAGTTCAAATGATTTTGTATGTTTAGTTTCTGAGATATATGCGGCCAAAGTTCGTAAAAACGTCGCGTCGTATAGGGGTAGGATTGACAAAGAAAAAAACTATTTTTTTAGTCGAAATAAGACAAAGTAAGGATGAAAATGAATTGATCGGAACTCATAAACTTATTCAATTATAATCTTATTTATGATAAAGTATCTGAGGGACTTCGGCTAGGTACGAAAACTTTCCACCTCATGTTATGATTCAGTCTGAGTACAAGATGTTGTTATTGGTACTGTGCCATATTAGTTAAACCGAAATTGTTTAAACACGTAGGGAATTGTATTAACCGGACAATTTTTTATAATCTTTATTAAAATACAATAATAAGTCTCATGATTTGATGTTATTTTTTAGAGATATGAATTTTAGCAGTTCAAAATCTCATTTGGGTATTTTTTGACCTCATGAAAATATATTAAAAAAAAAATCGAAATAATATATTTATTTTTATTCTTTATACAATAGTTAATAACATTCTTAATAGAGATTTAAAAAAAATTCAAAATTTTCAAATTAAAAAACAGGTATAATCAATGAAATTTTTTTAAATCTCTATTAAGAATGTTATTAACTATTGTATAAAGAATTAAAAAAAAAATATTATTTCGATTTTTTTTTTAATATATTTTTCATGGGTAAAAAGTACCCAAATATGAGATTTTTTGAGCCTTTAAAAATTCATATCTCTAAAAATATTAACTTTATCGTGAAAAGTCATAGGACCTTTTTTATTTGTATTTTAATAAAAAATATAAAAAAAATTTGTCCGGTTGAAAAATAACAATTCCTTGCAATTGTTTAAACAATTTCGGTTTAAACAATATGGCACGGGGTTGCCCCATGGCAACATGCATTTGTATCATCAGTAGGGCAATTTGAAGAGGATCGCATAAAAAAATTGAGGTGGAATAGTTTTCGGTACTAATGCGCCGATTCCTCCTAGTCTAATTAGGGTGTATACGGGGCATAGCCAAATACATAGTTTTTCCGGGTTTTTTTCCATCGCTATTTTAGAACCAACAAGTTATATTTTGTTAAGATATCATAGTTTCAGTCTATTATATGCGAAAAAATGTGTTTTGTTTCTTGATGACTCTCTCTGTTTGAAATATGTATTTTTTTAAATTTTCGAGTATACCCCCATACTAAAAACAATTGACAGATCGTTTTTTATTACAAAAAAGGAATTAAGTGCTACTGCCCATTGAATGAAAGATAGGGTAACATTCTGATGAACTCAGTTGTTCAATATTACCTTTCATTTAGATAAAGGGTGCGTTACATTTTTTTTAGGTCATTTACAATGTTTTTATTGAATATCTAGAAAACTATTCCGTTAATTTGGACCATATTTTACTCACAATATTTTGAAAGTGTTGACTATCATATACGATAGCTTTATCAACTTTGTATGTTGCGTTTCTAAGATATGCATTTTTAACCGACGAAACCAAAACGGAGGAGGTTCTCTAGTCGACGCGTATATTTTTTACTAAGTCGTCCGATTCCGATAATTTTTTTTTCAGTGGATAGGGTGTACTTCGAAGTTGGTCCCATTTGAATTTAAAAGATGAAATCCACCCCTAAGGCTAGCAAAGTGAAGGATATTGATCACTCACCCTCTGAATTCTGGTACGTTAACCGATTCTATCAGGCATAACTTTGTACTGGGTTCTTCGATTTGATGTTTTCTTTTTTAATAGATAGGTATATAATTCATGGGATTCCAAATGGAATTAGCACCCTTACGGGTAGAAAAATAGGGATAATTGATTTTTCACTTGTGAACATTGCAATACATATGTAGTTGACAAATGACAGATCGCTATTGTCATTATTTTTGTTCTCCTACATCCGTCACAATCATTATATTCTATGATATACAAAGTAATGAATAAACTAACCAGAACAACAAAAATAATTTATATTACAACAAATAGTAAAAGTAGATAATTATATTATTTAACTGGCACCTATTAGTTGAAGTAAGGTGGGTAAGTAAGTATTTTGGAAGTAATAAAAAAACAAGTAGGTAGTAATTAGTAGATTTCAGCCACAAAATTGAAAAATAAAACTTAAAAAAAAAATTAAACTGACGAAATACGGAACTGAATAAAAAATAAAATAAACCTTCTCAGTCTCAATAACTGAGCTCCTAAACTAATGTAAGTAACTAATTTTGAGTAGGCGCCAAACGAACAATCAACGAAGATCATTAAATTACTTCAAAAAAATTATCAGAATGTCACCGCGCAACTCGATGCCATCATTTTACGCCTTACCTAATTCATTTGTTTGTTTGTTTGGCGCCGACTCAAAATTAGTTTATTTAACTTTTCAGTTCCGTATTTCGTCGGTTTAATTTTTAGTTATTGAAGTTTACGGTATTACGATATATGGGGTAACCTATCGATTTAACAAAATTTTATCTTTCGACACATTCAATTCTATTATAAAACTTTTCGAAATCAATTAATTGAACTTCAAAACAACACAACTAAATCCCAAATTCAAATAAATTCATGAATATTGTTTATTTTATAAATCTAAAACATTTCTCAATAGTTTATGGCTATGGTGCTTTATTGTTTCTATTTGAAATGGATATGTGTAATCCTGAACCTGGACTATTACGCTGCCGCATAGCGTCCAGATTTAGGAATGCTATAAAGTATCAACTGTGGATATCCTTTAGTATTATTCCTGATGCACCTGCGAATGAACGTATTCTAGGCTACTACTGTACCTGCAAAAGTGGAGCAAGAACAGTGGGATGCTGTTCCCATATTTGCAGCGTACTTTGGTACCTAGGATATGGTCGTCATCAAGAAACAATAACTTTATTGTTTCTAGCCATGAACTATTAAACAATGTTTTAGATTGCGCAAATAGACAAATAAATAACAATATTAACAATATTATTTGAATTAAGGTTTCGTTTATTGTTTGTTTTTTGAGAGTTCAATTATGTAAATTGTTGTTTATAACTAATTAGTTTCAATTTCGATTTAGAGTTCACTACTACAATACACTATAAGATTTTCACTACTTAACGGTTCACTAAAGCACGACGCGTGTTTCGCTATACAATAGCTTCATCAGGTTCATTTCAATTTGTTATACTATAATTTCCATAATATTAATTGACTTTTTATGTTAGAAGTCGTTATTTATGATTCGATTTTTTTTGAGTCTATACTGTTGAGTTCCAAATTGTTGTTGAGTGTGGTTTGTGTTGTTTATAGTATCAAATAATTGATTTCGAAAAGTTTTATAATAGAATTGAATGTGTCGAAAGGTTCCATAAAATTTTGTTAAATCGATAGGTTACCCCATATATCGTAATACCGTAAACTTCAAAAATGCATTTTTAAAAAAAAAAAATTTAACCCTAAATGATAAAAATTAATAAAATTTCAAATTTTATCAAAGTAGCAATTTTTTTATTACGTTTTTACGAACTTTGGCCGCTTATATCTCAGAAACTAAACATACAAAATAATTTGAACTCACACTTTTTTCTAATGACACATCCTACCATAACATAATAAAATTTCTGCCAATTCCACCGAGAGCCAATTTCCCATATGTTTTCGTGCGGGGTTCTTTCCAGTAATCTCAAACAAAAGTTTTAGGCGTGCTTTAGTTGATGTTGAGACTATTTTTTCTTGTTTAACTCATTTTATGAGATCGTTTTCATAGACCATATACCCAGTTCCAACCAGATAATCCTTCTTTTGTGGAATGCGACTTAGGGCTCTCTATCCTTTGTATCAAACCTCCTTTGTTCGTTTCGTAGCACATTGAATTTTTATTAGGCATCTAATTGTACTTGTTCTCATTCCCCATTAATTCCCCACAAACATCTGAAATTCCCCACATTTTGGGGCAACACTGCTCAGTTCGACATTCCTATTTCTTTCATGAATGCGACTAGTCATAAGAACTTTTTGTTTTGAAATATAAATTTTAATTTATTAATTGCCACTCTATGTCTGAGTTTTAAACTATTTGCAATTGAAATAAGATTATCGTTTTATTGTTATCAAAATCAAGCTATGTTCAATTGAGAAAAATACTTTGACAATTCAATTTGCACCGGATTGGACAATTGAATTTATTAGTTTTATGAGATGAAAAGCAATAATGTCCACGAATGTATAAAAAAATTTCTTTCATTCCAAACAAGAAGTTACAATAATGAAGTAAAATAAATTCAGTAGGAGACTGAGAACAACTGATTGAGATGATTCAAATTGGTTTGAAATATTTTTAATAGCCCTCCATACCATTTGAATATTATAGATAATCACCAGAAGAAAATAACTCACTCACTTTGTGAAAAATAAATATTTTATTATAAATTAAGAAATAATTCTCATCGTCGACAGTCTTCACTTAGAAGTAATGACGAAAAATATATACAAGGAACTTAAAATGAATGACTAATAAACATTATAGTTTTATCTTTGTTATAAATAAAATATTATTCCATTATAATATTAAAATAATATACAAAATCAACTATATAACAGAAAAACACATTCAGTGACTTTAAAAAATATAAAGAATACACGCGAATATAATTAAAAATGGCCTTGTAAAATGAGTTCAAACTTATTCAAACTAAACAAAATACCTATATCCCGGTTTGAGGCGATGCATATGTTATATATAGTGGAGTGAACATGATGTACATGGGGATATTGAGAATACTGCGCTGGACTCCCATCAATGGAAACAAAACTATGATTCAGCTGTTCTGAATCATGATGTTGACTACTGGGTCTGGAAGCAGCTTCATCTTCCGTACTCCTGACTGACTCCTCCTCTGCGTGGAAGTCCGAGAAACGTACTGAAACTAATGCAAAGGCAATTTAGAGATTATGATTATGGAAACACCACACCGTTAAATAAACTAGTGTTTTTTGAGTAACTTAAGAAGTTTGTCTAGTTCTTGGAATATATAGCCATATACTTTATCCCAAAAAAGCCTTGATTTGGGACTTACAGGTTGAAATTTAAAAAAGGCTATAAGAGAAAAACACTTGGAGCTTTTGAAAGGAAATCTCAATATTGCATACAAAAGTGATGATGATTTAGGTGGATTTATTGAGGACAATAGAGATAAAACCAAGAAATCTGGTTTACAAAATTAACTTGTGGTACTTCAGCAAATTTTTTCATAGGCCGAATGGCAGAACATTCAAAATAAAATAATTGATAAAAACACTTTTTAAAGACAAGCTTTTTTCAGATGCATTCAGCAAATTTTTTCATAGGCCGAATGGCAGAACATTCAAAATAAAATAATTGTTATAGATTCGAAAGCTTCTCGCGCAAAGTTTTCAGTTCGAATACAATAGCGACAAGCTTTTGAATCTATAACTCACGAAATAACCTACGTCACACATCCAAAGCTATTATTTTTTACTTCTGAGTGCATTTGAATAAAAGCTTGCCTTTAAAAAGGTTTTTTATTGATTATTTTATTTTGTGCTTTTTAGTACTTAAGTACGCCTTAACATATGCATTTTTGTTGAAGCATCGTTATTATGAGACCTTTTTCCTGTAAGTTCTGAGCTATCTAGTCCTTCAATGAGGATTCCATTTAAAGATTAACTCATCCGCCATCTTGCAGTTGCCATCTTCAATTTATAAATTTTGACTAAATTCATAATCTCCGACCCCAAAAACCCCGACATACCAATTTTGAATCGAATCGGGCCATAATTACAAAACTCGTACGCCATCTTGAATTTGTGAATTTCGATATAAAATTCATAATCTCCGACTTCGAAAACCCCCACATACCAATTTTGAATCGAATCGGACCATAAACCTAAATCTCGTCCGCCATCTTGGAGCGCAATTTTGTTTTTTTCTTTAACAAACATTTTATGAGTCACAATTTCAATTTCATAAATTTTGACAAAAAATTCTATATCTACGACTCCGAAAACCCCAACTTACAAATTTTCAATAGAATCGGACCATAATCACAAAACTCCTTCGCCATTTTGGAGCCGCCATCTTGGATTTATAAATTTTGACAAAAAATTCTCAATCTCCGTCCCCGAAATCCTTACCATAATCACAAAACTCGTCTGCCATCTTAGAGCCGACATTTTGGTTTTTTCTCTAACAAAAATTCAATAATGCACTGTCACCGAATTATAAACACCTGCCAAATTTCAGCTCAATTGGATGTCGGCAAGTGCTCCAATGGATTACAAATTTTGAACCGGAAAGAATGACTGTCATATGAACGAAGCAAGTTAAATAAAAGCTTGTAAAAAAAACTTGTTTCAAATTTATTGATTCACCCTGTATGTAAGGCGAATATTTGTATATTTGAAGTAGATTCATCGATTCATCTTAGAACCAGTAACAAGACCCGTGGCAATACCCTCTAGAGGACGATATGCAGATAGAAAGAGATATCAATTAACGTTGAAGAACATTTTCCGGGCATTTTTGCTATTGGTTAACATACATTATTTATTATCGTATTTTATCAATAACTTTTTATAACGCTATTATTATGAAATGAAATGGCACCATTTTAATTCAGTGTCTTTCTTCCGTTTTAATTTTGAGCCAAATATGATAACTAGTGAAGTTTATGGAATGAAAATAAACAGTGCGGGAGTACCCTGCGGACTGAATAATCAAACCAGTGCACCAAACGATGGTAAGTAAATATTTATGATTATTTTTCCGACCCAAATATCGACCAATAGAATTGCACCATTCGACGTCACGTGGTACAACCTACATGGTATTATACTGATAATTTTTTGAAAATTTTCTCTGGTAGTTGCTATATATAAAAAACAAAACATGATCCAGTCAAATTAACCACACTTCAAACTGACAGGTTGAATTCAATTGTGACAATTGGAGATTTTGCATGAAAATGAGTCGATTTGGTTTTCCAAACAAAACATGATCCAGTCAAATTAACCACACTTCAAACTGACAGGTTGAATTTAATACGGAGAAGGCAAAAACAGTTTGGAACCAATTTTACTTTTGGACGGAAAAATACCCTCGAACAAGAGCTTCAATTATCTGGCATTTCCTCAGAGTTCCTGCAACAAATAGTCGTCGTTTTCAGGAAAATCACTCGCGCTTCGCGCTCGTGATTTTTTAACCTGAAAAACTTGACTCCTTAATTTGTTTGTAACGAACCTATCGGGAAATACCCGATAATTTTGAAGCTCTTGTGGTATTATAAGTGATTATTTTTCCGACCCAAATATCGACCAATAGAATTGCACCATTCGACGTCACGTGGTACAACCTACATGGTATTATACTGATAATTTTTGAAAATTTTCTGGTAGTTGCTATATATAAAAACAAAACATGATCCAGTCAAATTAACCACACTTCAAACTGACAGGTTGAATTCAATTGTGACAATTGGAGATTTTGCATGAAAATGAGTCGATTTGGAGTTTGTTCTCTGTCCACCATCGAAAAAAAAAGTCAAAGGAAATGTTCCCATTAATACGGAGAAGGCAAAAACAGTTTGGAACCAATTTACTACTTTTGGGACGGAAAATATCTCGAATAATACGAGCTTAATTATCTCATTTCCCTCAGGTTCCCTGCAAACAAATAAAGTCGTCAAGTTTTTCAGGAAAAATCACTCGCGCTTAATTTGTTTGCAACGAACCTATCGGGAAATACCCGATAATTTTGAAGCTCTTGTGGTATTATAAGTGAAAATTTTAGATTGCTCCAATAAAAATATGAATTCTTGATTTTTTTTTTGTGTCGTTAAGTCTCACACAACACTCCATATTTCATTTATCGCTCCAATTTCGGAAATACCCTGTGTATGCGATACATCAGCGACAAATCAGGTAAATTTACTGTATCATGCCTATTTGCTTTTATTGAAACTAATAGGTATAAACTAGACAGTTGATAGCCTTTAGTAGACAATCAAATTTTGAAAATACTGTTTTTTTATTGAAAAAAAAGATGAAATTTTTTTTTGGTAAATTAGCGACAAATTGGCGACAAAAAAGGGATTATTCGTTTTTTATCATAATTAGATAGATAGGAAGTGGTTCTGCTAGCTTCATATAAACCTAGCAAAATCATGGATTAAAAAAAATGAGCGACAAATTTTTCGAAGTGGTAATTAATTAGCGACAAATTATGGTAGTATTAGTATTTTAGAAAAATAGATAGGTACGAAGTGGTTCTACCAGCTCCATATAATATATACCATGGTTTCTTTTTTTGAAACGATGAGCGACAAATTGTGATATTAAATTAGCGATAAATTAGCGACAAATTATGGCATTACTGGAAATTCAAAATTTGCAAATGATTCTGCTAGTTTTATTGGGGTTAATATCTAAGCTAAACTCAATACATTTTTTATTCAAAAATGTTAAGTGTTCTAACCGAAGGACAACTAATAAATTTATAGTATGCACAAGCAGACTCCCGCTTAAGATCTGGTATTTGTTTTTACGGCAATGCCACCCTAGCTGGGAATGTATTCATTTCCCAAAAACGCATCATTTGATGTGAAATGTGCAGATCACGTTTTGTAGGGCTTCGAATGAAGAATGTCACTGGGTCTGTTAAATGACTTGAAACTTCATGACCGTATAGCCTGAATGTTTAGAAATACACCTGTTTTCGTTTCATTTCCATCGAGCGAATAGTGTTGAAGTTACGACAATTTTAGTTTCCGTTCTATTCAAATATTTCGGGCGAGCGCGCCATGCTCGCGTGACGTCATTTTACAACGCAACGTTCTCACCGTACACTCAATCATTGCTTTGCTATCGGATGTTCGACCACAATGTTTTTAACTTAAGTTTTTATGTGTTATAAGTATAATATTAGATATGGATGACGGTTTTGAAAAAGGACAATCTGATAACTTGCCTGAAATAGACGGGTTGATGGTTGCCCACTATTTTTCCAATAACTCCGATCTCTTGGCCGCCGGGATGCGAGGAGTAAAAATGCAAAAGTAAGTATTACGTAATAACATTTTACTATTTATCATAAATCTTTTGATCCCTATAAGTACATATTTCTCATTACTAGTGTTTTATAAATGTACGTCATACGTCATATTGATACTATGAACATCTTACTTGACATTAAGTTCCTGAGAAGGAAGAATGCGTAGGTATTTGTAACAGGGTGGGACTTATTAAAAACAATATGTGTTATTGTACCTACAAAGTTTGGATCATGACTTACATTTTGTATTTTTTTAATATGTAATGTAACAAGAAATTAACATAGTAAACATAACCTGAACATTATGTACCAGAGGTACAAAACTTTTCAAAATTTGAACCCATGAAATATTTTTTTCAAAAGTAGGTTATTATTAGGATGCACGCGACTACACCTATTAAATATTATTAAGCCAAGATGAAAAACCTCTCATATTATTTCCTCTTGGTAAATATAAAATAACACCACACATGCACTCTGAATATGGGGAAAATACTTTTCTTACGTGTTTTGCCTCCTGAACACGAATCCGAAAAAAATGCGGCGGTCTCATACAGTTCCCGAGTTAGAGAACTTAAACAAAAAATTAACCTCATTTTCAAGCACCGTTTTCTCGTACAAAACTCACTCAAAATGCCTCCTTCTTTTTACCAGCATAAACAATACACCCTATATTACTTATTTTCGGCACAACTTTGCACAAAATATCGTCGTTTTTATCGAAAAAATCCTCCTTCTTACACAGTTCCAAATAAATCAATTTCAGACTTTGACACATGGAATTTAGTAACTTTGCCTTATTTTTCATGTTGGTAATAAATGAATCACCGCCCACAACAATTGCACACATAAATGAAGGGGAAACTATTGCTCACATTTGAATTTGAAAAGTTGGGGGCGATTCATTTATCACCGACATGAAAAATAAGGCAAAGTTACTAAATTCCATGTGTCAAAGTCTGAAATTGATTTATTTGGTAATGTATAAGAAGGAGGATTTTTTCGATAAAAACGACGATCTTTTGTGCAAAGTTGTGCCGAAAATAAGTGATTTAGGGTGTATTGTTTATGCTGGTAAAAAGAAGGAGGCATTTTGAGTGAGTTTTGTGCGAGAAAACGGTGCTTGAAAATGAGGTTAATTTGAGAAAACGGTGCTTGAAAATTAGGTTAATTTTTTTTTAAAACTTCTCTAATTCGGGAACGGTATGCGACCGCCGCATTTTTCGGATTCGTGTTCAGGAGGCAAAAACACGTATTTAGAGTGCATGTGCGGTGTAACTTTATATTTACCTTCCTCTTTAATGTCATCGTGGATACGTGCATTTTTATTTATTTTATTTTTTATATATTAGATCAACTTACTATATTTTATTTCAGATCGGCTAGCAACAGCTTCGGCGACTCCGCTATTGGATATGCAAAAGTTAAAAGAGATATTTGTACAGTGAAATGCCGAATCACCCCAGAACATTGCATCCATTTCTTTCGACTTTAGGTTCGAAAGCAACAATCAAAAACAACTTTTCGGGTGCATTAGCAGTTTTATTTAAACACTTTGGCACAATACACGATTTTCCAGTTTCTGGATTCGACATTTTTATCAATTTTCGACGCAAACTTCATGCACACAGCTCGGAAGCAGAGCACGCACTGACCGACCGTTGTAAAGTGACGTCACAGCGGCCAATGACTCCGCGTCGTCGCACGCCTAGCTAAACAATCAAATATCTCGGAAACTATAAGACGCATCAAAAAAATATGTTTACTGTATTTTTTCATTTTTAATAGAGTGTATTGTAAGGTAAAAATCAAAAGTTGGTGATATTCTTCATTCTAACGCTGACCTTATTATATATTTTAGAAATGTGTTCAGACATATTTCAAATGATGAATACCAGAAGAAAAAAAAGGATTTTAATGTACCATTTGTAAAAATGTCTATCAGCTATAATTCACGTGACTATATGGGGTTGCGTATTTTCAATAATTTACCTAGTGAAATTAAAAGTTATGATAAAGTTAGTTAGTTCAGAAAAACACTTAAGGAATTTTCAATAGATAAATGTTTTTACTCTTTGTCTGAGTACTTTTATTAGTGGTTTTTATTTTTGTTTGATTATTTGTCTTCCACACTATCTAGTTTGTATTTATAAACGTGTTATGCTTTTGTAATATCAGTTTTAGTTTTTTTTTGTATTTTTACTATTGATATATTACTTAGATGTAATCACTTGGCAAAATAAATCTCATTAGGTCTAGGGCTCTACCTCTGATATTATATATACTTATTCATTTTGCACAAGAGAACTTCGTGGTTTACCAGATCAAAAGCGCGCGAAAAATCAATATATAATCCACATATCTGTATTTTTTCATCAAAAGAGCTGTCATTATGTGTTCATTGTGGTCGTAAAGTGCTGTTTCAGTACTTTTCCTTGCAATAAAACAATTTTGATTTGCTGATAACTTTTTTTTTTAATGAATCAACTGATCTTTAATATTAATCTCAAAGATTTTCACCAATATTTGAGAGAATACTTATCCCTATAGTTTTCAATAAAATTCGGTTCATTTCGCTTGAAAATAGGATTAACTAGTGCTAACTAATCGATCAGATGTGTTGGAGGATAAATTCATTCCGAAATACATTTCTTAAGTAGATTGTTCGAAATAAGATCATGACCATAGGAATTTGAGTGTTTTAGGCTGATTATCTTCTTTTCTGTTACTGGGAAAAGGTATACGGAATTGAGACACATATTAATATCATTTTGCGCGTAATCTAGGTTATGTTCATATACTGAGGCTTGAGAAAAGTATTTATTGAACTTATCCACCATATTTACTGTAGTAAGCTTTTCAACTATGCTAATTAACTAATCAAAAAATGTATCGTTATTATTGCCTATATAAAAAAAAAGTTAAATGTAAAAGTTGTGTGGTTATGATTGAATTTTGATAAAATGCTATCAAAAATACAGTAGCGTGCAGATTTCAGGGGATAAAAAGAAAAAAAAATTGTAAATGGGATACCCTGTATATTATTGAATTTTTGGAATTATCTTTTTTTCCTCATTTCAAAAATATACCATATGTTACCCCTATTTTATACCGTTTTTGAGTTATTAAACATCTAATAACTTACTATAAATACCTAACCTATGAAAGTTATCAGTTTTAAAGTAAGCTATGAAAATGAAATGAAAATGAAAATATCAAGTTTATTAATGTAATTTCTTCAATGGAATAATCAAAATGATTAACAATGAGGAAGAAAAAGTTCAAATATATAGGTATCATTTATATGGAAAGGTATTTGTTATTTACTTTATATTAAGTATGTACGTACTGTAAAAAACGAATTTGTGACAAGTCACAACTTTGAAGTATGTACCTGAGTGATGCGTAAGATGCGTTGTTAAACCACATTTAATATCGATATGCTTTATTACAGGTTGAAAATGACACATGTCCTTTTACACTACAGTGAAATAAAAACTACACTACCCATAATTTAAAAAAAAAGCCACTGTACGTAAATAACTACAAACGAGAGCCCTGGCGCGATTAAGGAACTTATAAGTGATTTGTGGTACGACGATCTCGAATATGTAAAATGACGTCACAGGCGACGTTCCGCGCTAAAATACGTAAACTTAAATAATCTATGTCTGTCATTTATTGATGGGTTTCAAAAAAAATTCAGTGATTTATTAGTTTTGATCTATATTTTAATTACATCACGTTAAATATAGTATTAACAGCATCGTGAAACTTCTCCATTAGGTATTGATAATAATGGTGGACACATTGAACATCTTTTATGAGTTATCGTGTTATTCAAATTTCCGAAATGAATCTTTGTTATCTATTTTTGTATAAATATTTGAACTTTTTCTTCCTCACTGTAAACCATTTTGATTATTCCATTGAAGAAATGTCACTAAACAAACATAATATAGTTGTCATTTTCATAGCTCACTTTAAAAATGTGAACTTTCATAGATTAAAATTAAAAAACGGGTTAATTCTTTTCCCGGTCCAAAACTATGTCATAGCTCATTCGATTCGGAATGACGTCTAGAAAAATTTAACTCGAGCATTTATTAGCACATAAAAAATTGCAATTGTTATTAACAAAATGAGATGAAAAAAAAAAGATATTCAGTTTTTTGTTAATAACTCAAAAACTATTGATATTTAAGAACTTTTGAAATGAGATCCTTAAAGAGGAGGAAATTTCTAATAAAAAAGTCACGACTCCAGGAATTCTCTTTTTTTATAGTATTAAATATTAATTAAAAAATTTGGAAAAATTATGGTGTTATCAAAACACTTGAAAGAATAAAGCCCTGTTAGAAAAAAAAATGTCGATTTTTCAAAAAGTTATACGATTGTTAATTAACTAATTTTTATCCAATCTCTGTTTTTACAAAAGTCGACATAAAAGTTTAAATAATCGACCTATAAATTTTTTGCTTCTTGGAGCCCTTCTTATAAACATACTTAAAAAGATCAAGTGATGAAAGTTTTCTAGAGTTTTATATTTTTTTAAATGAACAAAAAATGAAATATTAAAAAAATGTTAAAAAATTTTTTTTTCTCTAAAAATAATTAACATAGATGAAAAAGTTTTATTTGTTAAGAAATTGTTTATAAACAAATAGGCAAATATATTATTTAAAAAAAATATTTCTTACCATTTTTTCTATAGCTTAACAAAAAAATTGTTTTGTTCAATAATTTCATTGTTTATCAAGCTAACAATTTTTAATTTTCTTGACAATAACAAGACAAAATGATGATTTTAAAAAAACCGTAAATACATTTTTTTATTGTTTATAATCGTTTTTATTATATTTCGTTTGTTTAAATAATTAATTAGGACATTTTTTTTAATATTATTCTTGTCTATTTGTTTAAAAACAATTTCTTAACAAATGACGTAAACATTTTTTTCCCTATGTTGATTAATGCCATTGTTAGATGCAAAAACAGCTGTATAATAACATTTTTTTAACATTTTTTTAATATTTCATTTTTTGTTCATTTAAAAAAATTATAACAAACAAAATTTAAAACTTAAAAAAACTTTTATTACGTGATCTTTTTAAGTATGTTTTTAAGAAGGGCTCCAAGAAGCAAAAACTTTATATGTCAATTATTTAAACTTTTATGTCGACTTTTGTAAAAACAGTGATTGGATAAAAATCAGTTAATTAACAATCGTATAACTTTTTGAAAAATCGACATAATTTTTTTTCTAATGGGGCTTTATTCTTTCAAGTGTTCTGTTTTCAAATTTTTAAATTAATATTTAAAAATAAAAAAAAAAAGTTGTGTGATGTACTGTCTCCCGGTAGTCGGGACTTTTCTATTGGAAATTTCCTCCTCTTTAAGGATCTCATTTCAAAAGTTCTCAAATATTAATAGTTTTTGAGTTATTAACGAAAAATTGAATATCTTTTTTTTTCATCTTATTTTGTTAACAATTGCAATTTTTTATGTGCTAATTAATGCTCGAGATACATTTTTCTAGACGTCATTCCGAATCGAATAAGCTATCGCACATATTTTTAGGACCGAGAATAAGAATTAACCCGTTTTTTAACTTGTTAATCAGTATACTAGGCTAACTAAGTTATTCGACGTTTAATAACTCAAAAACGGTATAAGATAGGGATAACATATGGTATATTTTTGAAATCAGGAAAAAAAGATCATTCCAAAAATTTAATTATATAGAGGGTATCCCATTATTATTTTTTTCTTTTTGTCGCCTGAAATCTGCACGCTACTGTACTTTTGATAGCATTTTATAAAAATTCAGTCATAAACACACAACTTTTACATTCAACTTTTTTTTCTATAAGCAATAATAGTGATGATAAGGGGTGGGTAATTCAAAGTGAATAACGCGGTACCTACCCACTATTGAAAATTATGAGCAATCGAAGAATGGAGGAATATTAGAAGTATAGTACTGCAGTACATCTAAGAGACTCAATATTATTCATTACCGATAAGGCTAAGCGATCGACCGACCACAAGCAGGGACGTACTCGATACAATGAAATTTTCACACAAGATGATATGTTTAATTGGAGGCCTGTCCTGATTATTTTATGCAAATTAGTTTATAACATAATCCAAACCTAATAAAAAGGTTAAAAATCAATCAAATTATTCATAACTATGAATAGTCTAATCGACAAGTTGAAAATGGTCTAAAATAGAGATACTGCTCTTAAAATTATGTGTGATAGCTCATTGGATCCGAAATAACGCCTAGAAAAATGTGCCAAAAGCGTGTATTAGCACATAAAATATTGCCAAAGTTATAAACAATTAAAGATGAAAAAATGGCATTTCGTTTTTTGCCAATATTTCATAAACTATTAACATTTAAGAAATTTCAAAAAAAGATTCTGAAACAGGAGGAAATTTCCAATAAAAAACTCCCAGCGCCCGGAACTCTATATCCATTATTTATAATTTTAATTTAACGCTGAAAATGGGTCTCCATGCGACATTTTTAGGTTGTTAACTAACAAAATTATCTCGAACTTCTGTCTTAATTGTAAATGAAAAAAAATGTTTAAATGATTGTCGTAAAAATTTTTCGCTTCGTAGAGCCTTTCTTATATACATACTCAACAAGATCACGCCATAAAAGTTAAAAAAATATTTATACTTTGTTTATAAAATTTTTTTAAAAAAAAAAAAAACCAAAATTTATAAAATCATTAATTTTTTAAACAAATTTTATTTCAATATTTTTGAATTTTTTTTTTCACAATTTCATTATATTACAAATATTATGATTTTTGAAAAAAAAATGTTTCCTTAATTACAATTTTTAATTGTTTATAATAGTTTTTTTATATTTCTATTGTTTAAATAATCAGTTAAGAAATTATTTCATTTCTAAAAATCATAATTGACAGTCCTCTATAAAGTAACAGAAAACTTTTTTTTATCAACAATTCCATTGTTTAACAAATTTTTAACTTTGTTAGATTTTGTTTCTGAAACTTCTAAAATTCACAAAAACAACCATATATAACGAAGTGAAGAAAAAAAATGTTCCCAATTTTTCCCAATTCCAATTCCCAAAGTACAATAAAAAATTGGAAAACATGTTTTTCTATACTTTGTTGTATATGGTTTTTTTTGTAAATTTTAGAAGTTTCAGAAAAAAAATCTAACAAAGTTAATCATTCGTTTATAACAAATGGGTAAGTTAATAAACAATGCAATTGTTGATAAAAAAAAATTGTTTTTGTTACTTCATAGAGGACTGACAATCATGATTTTTAGGAGAAAAATAATTTTTTAACTAATTATTTAAACAATAGAAATATAAAAAAAACTATTATAAACAATTACAAATTGTTATTAAGGATTTTTTTTTCATCAAAAACCATAATATCTGTAATATAATGAAGTTGTGAAAAAAAAATCAAAAAATATTGAAATAATCAATTTGTTTATAAAAAATTTATCAACAAATGCCGGGAATTTTTTTTTGTGCGAATCTAGTTATATCTTGTATTAATGAAAGAACGATAATATGATGATCAAGGAAAACAATTTTTTTAATAACATTACTTGGATTTTTTAGTTTTTGTTCAAGTACAAAAATTATTATAAACGAAAGTATGAATATTTTTTCAACTTTTATGGCGCGATCTTGTTAAGTATGTATATAAGAAAGGCTCTACGAAGCGAAACATTTTTACGACAATTATTTTTTTTTTTAAAAAATTAGAAAATTTTTTGGTTAAAATCGTTTAACTTGTTAAAAAATTAACTTTGAGTAAAATTTCCAACGGGAATAAATTATTTATAGTGCTTAGAATACACCATAATTTTTTTCAAATAAAAAAAAAATATTTAATACTTTAAATAAATTAATTAATGTGTCGTACTCGCTTTTGACACCGCGCGCGCAACCTAAAAATGTCGCGTGGAAACCCATTTTCAGCGTTAAATTAAAATTATAAATAATGGATATAGAGTTCCGGGAGTTTTTTATTGGAAATTTCCTCCTGTTTCAGAATCTTTTTTTGAAATTTCTTAAATATTAATAGTTTATGAAATATTGGCAAAAAACGAAATGCCATTTTTTTTCATCTTCAATTGTTTATAACTTTTGCAATTTTATATGTGATAATACACGCTCTTGGCACATTTTTCTAGGCGTTATTCCGGATCCAATGAGCTATCACACATAATTTTAAGAGCAGTATCTCTATTTTAGACCATTTTCAACTTGTCGATTAGACTACAAATTACGTGGACAAATTTTAATTCCCGCATTAAAATGTAATATAGGAGATAATTTACTTATTTTCAAATCCGTACCTGGAATCCCCAACCCTTTTTTCTATCGAATTTAACATTTCGAACAATGGGCCTTGATAACGGTGTCGGATTAGCATTTATAATAAGTCTCTTAGATGTCTGGCAGAAGTATATCTATGTTATTAGGATTGTACTAAAACGGTATTGAAGAGAACGAAAAACATTTAATAAACTGAAATAATATTTAAGTAATGTATTGAAATAATGGAAAATATGGAAAATCATATTTAGGGGTTTAAAACAATATTTAAAGATTGAAATAGAATTTGTAAATTTTGAATTACTGAAGCAAATATTGAAATAATTTCAATATATTGTGACTATTCAGATATATGAAGGTGGTATTGAAAATTCTGGACACCCATTGAAAGAATTGTTTCCCTCTCGGAGATTCTGAGATGCATACATACCTACTGAAAGAGTTGTTTCCCCCTAGTGGCAGTCATAGTTGCGGCATGGACTCCTGGCATTGGTTTATATTTATATCTATGAAGATGGTGTGCGGTGCATTTTGGGTTGGGCTTACATCGGATCTCCGCTGGTTTCTTCCGGTTATGCGTCGGTTATGGTTATGGTCGTACGACGAAGCAGCGTCCCGAAATCTGCGAACGTCATAACTGGAGTGTGCCCACCATCGGATTTCGTGGCGGAAGTGGATTATGATAGCCACCAACAAAATCACTACGATGACTGGCACGATAGAAGCGACCAAAAGGGGTACATAGTTGTCACTGTGTTTTAGCACGTTGCGCTGATCGACCGATGTCACGATCACATTTTCCAACTGTTCCGGGATGTCAACAATTTTATTCAGATCGAGTGTTAGCACTTGCAATTTGTTCATGTTTTGAAACGTATTGTAACCGACGTACTCGATTTCATTGTGATCCAAGTAGAGCTCGTTTATATTCTCGAGTTGATCGAACTCGAAACCTCGCAAATTTCCCAACTTATTATTCTCCAAATGCAATACTTCAAGGGACTTGAGGCCGTCGAAAGTCATATTGTGCAGAGCCCTCACATTGCTGTCGTTTAAAAACAGAATTTCGAGTTTTCTCTTGCCGATGAAGACGTGACTTCCGAGTTCGTTCAAGTCGTTACCGTCCAGGTAGATTTCAGTGGCATCCATCGGAATTCTCTCAGGTATGTTCGTGTATCCCGAATTACTGCAGTCGACTATGTTAGATGCCCATGTATAATCGTGATAACAAGTACATCGGTCCGGACAGATCATTTCGCAGTCGCAATCGCAACAGAGGCACAAAGTAAAACAATGCCTTGTGTACGGGCACAAAAAATTTGATAGCTTCAGTTCAAGTAGTGGTTGATGCGGCGCGCCTATGGGATGGGCCAGCTCACAGGTTATAGCGTCCAGATCCGATATTTGCGGGTTATATCTCAGATTACTCAACTGGTTGATTCTGAGAAGCCACTCCATCTTACAGTCGCAAAAGAAAGGATTATCTCCGATGTAGAATTGCGGCAAGTCTTTGTCATCATTCACTCGACTCAAACTCAGCGCATTCAAATCCAAAAACCTCATCTGATTTCCGTTTAATACCACTTTTTGCAAGTGAGTTTTATTGCGAAACGTAAATGGGTGTACCGACGTGATTTTGTTGTTGTTCAGGAAAAAAGTTTCGATGCTATCGGGAACTGAATTTTGACCGATTTCAGTGATCAGATTGAAACTCACATCAAGCATTTTAATCTTCAACGTATTCCTCACATTAAAGTGGTCTGTCAGTTCGGTAAGTTGATTATCGTGCATGTCGAGCCACTCCAAACTTACAGGCAAATAACTAAAGTCGAACGATATTAATTTATTAGAAGAAACGTTCAACCATATCAACGAATTTAAATTAGTGAACACTCCACTTATGTCTGTCAGTTCATTAGCATCCAAGCGTATTACTTTCATGGTGGGGTTACTTGAAAAAGTACTTGGTTCCACGTATTTTATTCCACTTGCCGCTAAGTTCAGTATTTGCAAAGAAGGAAGTGTAGAAAATGCATCGCTCAAAATATTTATCATATGATTGTCCATTAAACTTAGGCTGTAAAGTCGATCCAGCCCTTCGAATGAAGAATTAGAGACAGATTCGATGTGGTTCTTTCCCAAATCAAGGGTTCTTAAGAATCTTAATTGTCCAATGCCATGCGGGACCATTTCCAGCAAATTTCCGTTCAGACCTAGGTCTTGTAAATTCAATACGTTATCGAACGCATTTGGATGAATGTTGGCTATCTCATTGGAATCCAACAAAAGCCCCATCAAAGCATACATACCAGAAAAGTGATATGACTCAATACGGCTGATTTTGTTGTGAGAAAGAGTCAAAGTATGCAGATTTTTTAGCTCAGAAAAAGCTCCTTCAGCAATGCTACTTACATGATTGTATTCCAGATTGAGAGTTTCTAGACTGTAGAGGTCACCAAACACATTCGAATCTATTTTGCTGAGCAGGTTATGGGCCAAGTTGAGAACGACAAGTCGAACAAGATCAGAAAACGTATTTCGATTAATACAGTCGCTAGTCAGTTCATTATGAGACAAGTCTAAGACTTGAAGTTGATCTAATCCTTTCAAAATACCCGGGCCTAATACACTCAATGAGTTATTATGCAGATAGAGATGGCGTAGTTCCCGAGAAGATGAAAACAGATCTGAGGGCAGGACGATCAAATAATTGTTGGATAGGTTCAAAGTCTTTAAAGTTGTCAGTCCAGCGAACGCACGGCCACCTACACTGGACATGGCATTGTTTTGTAGAAAGAGTTTCTCCAATGATCTCAATGCGGAAAAACTGTAGTCAGAGAGCGAAATAATGTCATTGGACGATAAATCGAGCACTTCCAAACCGTTAACACAAGCGCGCCCTGCTAGTTGTCTATTACCGCAGTCGGAGAAACAGAGGACTGAAACATTCTGAAATTTATTACCAGTAAGATTCAACTGCGTTAAATTGCTCAAATTACAGATCAATTCCCCAGGCGTGCTCCAGTTGTTGTTATCGGCAAGGCTGCGGACATCTCTCAAACCGCGAAAACTTTCAGGGTGACGTTCCAGAGACATGGCCGACCACTCGGAGTTGTGTAAGATGAGATGTCGAACTTGTGATAGAGCTCCTGCACTAATGTTGCCTATTTTACAGTTTTCAATTCGTAGTTTTTCGAGATGCCTAAGCGATGATAGAAAACTGCCTTCTTTCATCCATCCCAACGAACTTTCGAAAAACAATACGTCCTTACACTCCAACACCAAAGTTGTCACGCTGTCCATGTCTGCCTGGGACATATTTCTGAATAGAGATTCGACACTGTCGATGGTTCTTATCTGACAGCGGAGCACTGATTCTCCTACTTCGTCATTTGTTTCGAGTTGCTGCATATGCCACTCACAAACTTTCGAAACTGACTCGAAACTTGTCAAACTCCTGGCACCGACTGTCACTACAACTGCACTCAACAGCAACGAAATCATTTCGATTTTAATGGTTATAAAAGTATCCGAACTAAAAAGTCTTCACATTATCTCATCACACACGGTCTACTTTATTGATTCGCTGCGAATTAGTTTACACTAGCGCAACGTAAGCCTTTCCAACGCCTTTTCCACTGATAACTAATGTTTTGAAGATTGTTGGGTACCAGGTACCGTCTCTTTTGTTGAAGTATCCGCCTTTCCTCTCCCCACTCCAAGCGATGTCTGGATTTCAGCTGGTTCGCTTCGCTGCGAATGGGTGTTCCACGAGTTCAATGAGTACGTCGAGTACCTACCTACTGTAGTTCGGTAGAAATTGCAAGTGGGAAGTGGGGACTTTAATATAGACTTCGGATGTGTGTCCATGGAAGGTTCTTGGTTCTGTGTGGAATAAGTTATGTTGATCTGTTTGAAAATATGAACGGTGTGTTCATAAAATCAGATGTGGAATCATCTGCGACTGAAAGATAAACCCAAGTCACTATATTCCATCGTTGAAAACTTCTTTATGCCAGTAATTGTAGTCAATTTTCCAGTCAAAGCTCAAAATGATGTTGACTAAAATGTTTTTTTGTTGAAAAATGTGTAGATTTATATTCTGAAAAGTTCTCCAGCCTATTGGGTCGGGAATATAAAAAAAACAGTTTTTCAAGTTGTTGGCCTTAATTTTGGAAATAAGCCACTTTATGGTTAAATAAAAATATTTTCATGAAGAATGGCTATTTTCACGTACACTTCCCGACAAATAGAAATAGGACACTTCATTTAAGCCATGTAAAATAGCCTTTCTCTGTCATTTTATTTTGAGAATTGTTGATTTGTCAGAACCGTCTTTCGATTTCCACAATGCCACAACAATTGAGTATCGTAAAAAAATCACGAATAGTTTCGAAGATTGAGGCCGGTTGGTCAATAAGACGTCTTGCTGAAGAAAAGGGATCTGCAGTTATTTCCCAAACGCCATAATTTCACGTGAAAAAAATCTTGTAAAAAGTTGGAATTAAATCTTTTGACGTTAGACATTTATTTTTTTATATTTTTATCTATACAATAAAAATGAATCTCGATTCTCTGTAAGCGTAAAACGTGAGAAGGGCTTGGTCGATTTGGCAATTTTTTTTTAAACGCTTGTAATAGCCCGAGGATGGTTGATACGGAAACAAAAATTAGGAAAGTTGCCCGGAAATTGGGGTATATAAGACATTTGGCGAAGAAAAAGACTAACGAGTCATTTATTATTACCAAAGAGGAAATAGTTCAGCGGTTACACTGTCGCCAATCAAGCAGAAGGTCACAGGAACGAATCCCGGTCAAGGTAAACAACGGCTGGACCGATTTAGTTAATTGTTTTTTTGAATGTTTGTAATACTCCGATTAAGGTTTTTAGGGAAAGGAAGAATTTTTAGAAAAGTTATTGGAAATTTCTTTGTCCTGGAAAAGTTTTCAGGAATATATAATAGAAATTAATGATTGTGTTGAGAACGGCTGGACCGATTTGGCTAATTTTTTTCGGGAAAACGGGATAATGGAGTAACGGGAAAACAGAACAACGGGAAAACGAGATAAAGGGAAAACGGGATAACGAAAAAACGGGATAACTGAAAAATGGGATAAAGGGATAACGGGAAAACAGGATAACTCGGTAACGGGATAACCGAAAAACGGGATAAAGGGAAAACGGTATAACAGGAAGCGGGCAGAGTCAAAGGCATAACCTAGATGGAATAACTATCATCTGAATAATATTCAATTGGAAAGAGTAACCGAATCGAAAGATCTGGGAGTCCTATTTGACCAACTTTAAAGTTAATCAAACCCATCATTTTGTTACATCATACAATTTTATATAATATAAAAGCTTGCCACGAGATTTTCTTGTGTAAATTTCGTTTATAAAAAGACGTTTTAACAAAAAATAAAACCGACGAAAATCGGAACTGAAAAGCAAAAAATAAAACAAACTTTCCTAGTCTCAATAACTAAGCTCCTAAACTACTGTAAGTAACTATAATTTTGAGTTGGCGCCAAACAAACAAGCAAATGAGTTAGGTAAAGCGTAAAATGATGGCATCGAGATGCACGGTGACATTTTGATAATTTTTTTGAAGTAATTTAATGATCTTTGTTTATTGTTTGTTTGGCGCCCACTCAAAATTAGTTACTAACATTAGTTTAGGAGCTTAGTTATTGAGACTAAGAAGGTTTATTTTATTTTTTGCTTTTCAGTTCCGATTTTCATCGGTTTTATTTTTTGTTAAAAAGTTTTTATTTTTCAATTTTTGTGGTTGAATTCTACTAATTATAATTATTATTGATTACTTCCAAAATACTTACTTACCCACCTTACTTCAACTATTGACAGTTAAATAATATGATTATCTAGGTACTTTAATTATTTATTGTTATATAATATACATTATTTTTCATAGTTCTGGTTAGTTCATTCCATCACTTTGTATATAATTCCATCCTTTCATAGAATGTAATTATTTTGACGGATATAGGAGAAAAAAATAATGACAATAGCAATCTGTCAATGTCAACTACATATGTGCGCCGATGTTCTCAAGTGAAAAATCAATCATCCCCTTTTTCTACCCATAGGGGTGGATTATTCCATCCCAAAATATGATCAACTATGAGGATACACATCTAATAAAAAAAAACATCCAAATCGGACAACCCAGTACAAAGTTATGCCTGATAGAATCAGTTAACTAACCAAAATTCAGAGGGTGAATGATCAATATCCTCCATTTTGATACCCTTAGGGGAGGATTTTTATTTTCAAATTCAAATGGGACCAACTTCGAAGTACACCCTATCCAAAGAAAAACGAATCATCGAAATCGAATAAATCTGTAAAAAGTTATGCATGGTCATACATAAAAAAATATACGCGTCGACAAGAGAACCTCCTCCTGTTTGATCACGTCACACATTTGTAACGTAATTGTAAAGAACTTTCTTCGTGTGAGGGAGGCAATCTGTTCAATATATTTTTCACTAAGGAGTAAACTTGAATATTGCAGTTCGATATGGAATCCTTGTCATGCAAAATACATAAATCTAATCGAATCTGTACAAAAGAAATTCCTGAGGTTCTTATTAAAAAAAAACATCGATTTTATCCCGAAAGTACTCACAGTTATGTCTTTTGAAAGAGTTCAACTTTGTATCGCTTAAAAAACATCACAAATCACATTTACATTGATGTTCCCAATTCCATTCATCATTTCAACTGTCCATTGTCAACTATGTGTAGGAACTACAATAATTTAACAAACATTGATATATTTTTTTCTATCGATATCACAGTACAAACGATCAATATATACAGGGTGTCCGGTAAACCTTGTACAATATTGGCCCTGGTGATAGACCAGGTCATGACTGTTCAGAATAACAGAATTTCCCCTCAGTAAAAATCTCACCGTTTTCGAGATAATGGGCATATTTTGAATTTCTGGAAATCGCTACCTCACCTTGGATTTTTGAGAGCTATGTCTACAAATGAAGACTAATTCAAATATCTTTTCTGCTGAAGATTACTGATGAGTGATGCTTTCAGACATACAAAACAGTTTTTCAGAAATTATTACAATTTTTCGAAAAATGGGGGTAAAATGCCAGATTTAATTTCCACCAATTTTTTGTTAACAACTTTGACAATATTGTCTGAAGAAACTATAACCATGTGGAGGTGGAAATGTATCACAAGAAATTGAGCATTTTCTCCAGACTCTCAAATGGTAGATAACTTTTTATAATTATTTTTGGAAGGGGTGGTATTCCGATTATATTAGAGTGGGGTGTTATTCTGAGCTAAAATCAACTCTTACGACTATGTCGATAATGTGTTTTATTTTTATCCTATCGAAATGAAATTATGAAATAATTCTGAGTAATAACGAATCAATTGCTTAGAAGCATTCAATGAAAGGTAAAAAAGTAAATACTAATTGAACGTTTTCTTTAATTAACATACAATGTGAACCACAATATCGATTATTCGGCATCGCACTGAATAATATTACAATAAATGTTCGAATTGTTTTCCATCAGATCTTTTGCAGATACGACATCTTCTCAAGAAGGACCTTTTCAAATGCGTTATAGCCCCCGAATCAGCGATTCTCTGAGCGGCAGTGTGAATACGCCGTCTCAATTGTTCCACGTCAGGTATAGGTGTGGCGTAAATTAGTTCTTTCAAATTGCCCCAGTAGAAAAAATCCAATGGATTTAAGTCAGGTGACCTGGGCGGCCACGGGATTGGGCCACGGCGTCCTATCCATCGTCGTGGGTACATTTGATTCAAATATTGCCGGGCAGCCATCATTTTGAAGCCACATTGTTTGTCTTAGTACTAAAGGTACATTTTCTAAAAGAGGGGGCAGTTCATTTTGCAAGAAATTCAGATAAATGTTACCATTCAAAGTTTGTGGCAACTCGTAAGGGCCGATTACTTCGTCATTTAAAATTCCCGTCCATAAGTTTATCTTGAACTGTTGTTGTGATCTGTCCTCTCTCATCAAATTTGGATTTTCTAGGCTATAACTGTGTAAGTTATGCATATTCGTATATCCATCTCGTTTGCATGAAGATTCATCTGACCACAGAATTTTATTAAAAAAGTTCGGATCCTCACGGTTTCTTCGTAACATTTCACGGCAGAATCGTACTCTTACCGGGTAGTCCCTCCTGAGTAATGCTTGGACGCGACGCACATAGTATGGATGATATTGGTAACGTTTTATAATGGAATGAGTCGTAGATTTCGGAATACCCGTTCGTCGTTCGATTTCTCTTACAGAAATACTTGGGTCTTCATCAATTTCTTGCAGTATTCTTCATCATTATTGTGGTGCGGTCTACCTCGCCACCTCGATTTCCAGGAATTTGCCTTCCAAATAAGAGTTGTGAATCTTATGAAAACACGAGAACTTGGATGTGATGCATTCGGACGTTCTGCATAAAACGCAGCTGCAGCAGTAGCACTACCTCTACATTCACCATAAATGTAGTGCATTTGCGCATATTCTCGGGGAGTATAACGTGTGTACGGCATGATGATGAAATAAATACTGCCGGATGAAACAAAATGAGTACCTATATTTCTTATCTTCAATACACAATAAAAACAAAAAGTGGAAAAGAAGTCTGGTACAGGAGAAAAGAAAGATGCGCAAAAAAATTATGTTTAGCAATGTATCTGTCGAGCTCTGAAACTTCGTTGGAATCTGGAGACAATTGCGACATTTATTACAAGAATTCGTGTATTAATCGGTGCCATGTCGAATAATCGACCATTTAATTTGGATATTAATTTTATTAGGCTGATTACATGAAAAGTCCATTTTGTGAACATACTCTTCAATGCTATCAAGCAATTTATTCGTTATTATTAATAACCATTTCCACTTTTCATCTTGATAAAATCAAAACAAAACACTTTTTGGGGGAAAGTATAAAAGTTGATGGAAGCCTAGAATGAAACCACACTCTAATTCAAGGGAAATATCACTCCCTCCAAAAAATAATTTTAGTACGTTTTATACCATGGTAGAGTCTGGACAAAATGGGCATTCTTTGTAATGAATATCCACCTTCACGTGGTTATATTTTTTTCAGACAATAATGTCAAACTTTTGTTAATAAAAATTGGTGGGATTCAAATCTGGCATTTTACCTCTATTTCTTGAAAAAACGTATCAATTACTGAAAAACTGTTTTGTACGTCTGAAAGCATTACTCATCATTAATCTTCAGCAGCAAAGATATTTGAATTAGTCTTAATTTGTAGACATAGCACTCAAAAATCCGAGGTGAGGTAGCGATTTTCTAGAAATTCATAAAATTCCCATTATCTCAAAAACGGTGAGATTTTTACCGAGGTGAAATTTTGATATTCTGAACAGTCATGACCTGGTCTATCACCAGTGCCAATATTGTACAAGGTTTACCGGACACCCTGTATATATAGTGAAGTAATATTATATTTTAGCTTCAGAAAGTTAGGGGACTGCGGTAACTTTTCACTGTACATTAGTGATGAACAATATATAAAAAGTTACCAACCATAAAGTGTGTGCTTAATTTATTATTTAACAAATAAGTTGCAAAATTACATTGTTTATTGAATATCTTTAAAAAACTGATACCGCCATTCGAAAGAATGGCAGATTTTGCATAAAAAAGGTATTCAAGTTTTTTTTTTAAATGAAAACTGTAAGCTGCAGATTTTTTTTTGTAACGTACGAAAATGTGAGGCGGCGACACTGAAGTGAATCTATCGAGGAGCACGTAGCCACGAACGCGCTTCATATAATTTGTTATAACTTTTGATCTATAGGTGATCAAATTGAGCTATCAAAAATTTAAATGACAGAAGAAAGAAGTAGCTAACGAGGTGTCATGTTTTCAAATATAAAATATAATATGAATAGGAATAGTACATATATGAAGTTACGTCAAAGTAGAATTTTCTATAAAATCAATTTAAGATCTGCCATTCTTTAAATTTTCAAAATGAACATCTGAAAGTGTACACCCAAAATTATTGAAAGGATAAAAAAAAATCTTAGCATTTTATTTAAAAAAATATTGAATAATTTCATAAAATGACAAATTTGAATTTTTAGGCCATGCTTCAAAAACCAAAAACTATAGTTCAAAATGTGATATCAAGATTTTTCAATGGTATTTTCCGAAGCTTGTAATCTGTACTTCAAGGAGGTTTAATATTGGTTTTATTAAAAAAATGATTTAATAATAAAATTTCGCTAAAAACAAAAAGATAAACAAATGTTGCTCCAAAATTCCTGAAGTTTTTTGTTAAATAAACTTTGATAACGTTTATATAGAAAAAAAAGCTTACCTAACCAACATATATTTATATTATGACCTCAAACATGGTATACGCAGCGTAAAGTATTTTTTTTCTTTGTTAGGTAATATAAGTGTAAATTTTATCAATTACGAAAATAATGTTTTTTAGTAAATTGACGAAATGTCCATTTTTATTATAAATGAGTTACTGCTTAAAATTCTTGTTTAGAATAGAAATATGAGTGTATCTTTTGATGTACTTTATATTGGATCGAAAATATATTTGAATGTTAGAGAGAGATAGAACACGGGAGAACAGTTGATCGGTAAGTTTAGTGCTCACCTGACACTCTACGAATACTAGTGGAGTAATATAAAATTTTAACTTCAGAAAATTGGGGGATGGTGGTAACTTTTTACTGTACATTAGTGATGATGTTGGGAACAACATATGAAAAGTTACCAACCGAAAAGTGTGTGCTTAATTAATTATTTAACAAATAAATTGCCAAATCACATTGTATATTGAATATTAAAAAAAAAATGAATAACCAATGGTGCCATTCGCAAAAATGGAAAATTTTACATCAGAAAGGTATCTAAAATTTTTCTTTAAAATAAAAATTGTAAGCTGCAGAATTTTTTTGCTAACGTGCGAAAATGTGAGGCAGCGACTCTAATTGATCAAATTAAGCTAACAAAAATGTATCTGAAAGAAAAAAATGCAGCTAACGAGTAGTCATGTTTTTAATGAAAAATAAAAAAGGGCAATTTAAAAAAACTTGAAAATTCATTTAAAAAAATACAGAACTCAAAATTAATAATTGAAAAACATTACAAATTTAATTTTTAGGCCATGCTTCAAAGACCAAAAACTAGTTTAAAATTTGATATTAAAACTAATATATGGGATATAACGAAACTTGTTAAGTGGAGGCCACATTTTTCAACCGATTGAAACAAAAATATTTCCCATCAATACCCTCGGCTAATTTCGAAAATGGTCCAATAGTTCCAAAATGGCAGCTGTTGAAAGATTTAAAAAAATGTTTAATTTCCATACCTAATATCGGCAAAGTCGTTTGATAGAGCTTCATTAGCTCCACAACTTAAACCCGAAAAAAGTTTTTCTTCGATATGTACACATTAATAAAAAATAGCTGTAAATTATCATTCATGAAATCTACCTTTACGACTGGCCATGCCATCGGTTTTTCAATATCATATTCTTGTTCAGCGACCTCAAATACCCCTTAGCATCAATTTGGGTCAAATTACTTCGATATTCATTGAGTTATTTCAATTTTGCCTAACAAAATTGTTTTTCATCCTTTAAACAATTAATAAACAATCAGCGCACAAATAAAAGTTTATAACTTTTTCTGCATGCCATTTCTAAGTAATATCAGAAGGTTTTAGGAAGATCAATGGAGTTCCCCAGGATTCCGAAATAATGCATAATTTTAAGCTATTTTTACTCCACTAATAATGCAATTTCTAATTAACCTGTTATGTATATATGTGTGTGTGTTTGTATATATATATATATATATATATATATATATATATGTATATTTGGTGGGAATATATGTATATGTTTATATTATATATGTGTGTGTGTACACGTGTATATATGTATAAATGTTTGTATTGCCTTTTTTCTTTCCGTATTATCCTGCATACAAAAATATGATTATGTACTCCTGTAATTGGATCTTATGATCTGTTGGATGTATTTTTTTGGATAAATAAATAAAATAAATAAATAAAAACCCAGAAGAAAGCATAGGAAAAAAGACATTCTACGCGGACGAGAGTTTTCAGGAAAAAAATTAGGGAATATAGAAATTTGGACAGGACAGTGTCTGAATAAAAGTCGGGTTAGCTAGTTGAGAATAAAAGTATCCTATGTTAAATTAAATGAGAAGCAATCATTTTATTAGAAGTACAAAAAGTAAGCATTTTTTTAATGCGGCCTCTATACTAATTATCATTGACATCATTTCCATTTTCTCTTGTTATAGTGTCACCATCGCTGTCTTCATTGTTGTTCTCAACTACATCATCGTCGTCGTCGCCTTCGATTTCGTTTTCATCATAACTCTGGAGAAATTTCTACAAGTATCCGCACAACTTTTCAGTTACCTAATCCAATTTTTCCATATGAAAACCCAGTTCTAATTTCGTTTTTGAGCACTCACAATTTTAAATTCTACTGATCATTTCTCAACGGTCACAACTGAGCAGAATTAGTATATTATACAACGATCATGTAATGATAGCTATTGATACATGAGCACGAGGTAAGTGTGCGAGTGTATTAATAGCCATTACAGGATCGTTGCATACACTATTTTTTCTACGACCAATAAATAATAAAATAAAAACAAGAATTTCTGGTGGTGTACAAGATAATTCTTCACTGCTCGACATACTTATAGGTACTTTTGACGAGTTGTGATTGAATGACAATTAAAATTAAATGTCAAACAAGTATGTAGACACATACCAAGTACGTGTTTCTATAGGCCGAAAATTAGTTTCATAATGAAAAGTACGTGTTTTTATTGTCCAAAATCTGTTTCCAAATGAAAATCTGTGTTAAAAATTAATAAATCGGTAGCAGATTGAAAGGTTAGGTTTGTTTGATTAATAAATAGGTAGTGCAGTTATTTATTCAAATTTTCTTATACAAATATATCTACAGTATCGGAAACATTTTATCTGGGGTATAGACAGAAATCTACAGGAGCAACAAGGAACGCAATGATATGATAATACCACATAAACAAGAGAGACACACTACTGTGTGCCCCTCCTGTTACCCCACCCGACGCATTAACTGACCACGTGGCAATGCGACACAGCGCACAGCTTGCCGAGCCGTGGTTGGGAAAACACAAGATCGTGACAATTATTACCTTTTGAAACATGCCGCCTATTTACACAACCGCAGAGAAAGTACAATAGATTCGGCTATTGTTTGGCCCAAAATGGTGGTTTGTTCGAACATTTAATAAAATAATTCCGTACACAAAATATTTAATTTGGTTTATCTTTTCTTGTGAATATTTTTTTTTCTCTCCATTCAAGAAATAATTGTTTTTCTGTTAGAAATAAGTTTTTTGTTTTTATTCTTACAGAAATATCGTTTGCTTTTGTTTATGTTTAAGAATTTTCTTTTGTTTTCGCGGCCACCACGGCACCAAAGATATTTTGATCTACCTGTCGTCCGAGAGATTAAATTGAATCAATGATTCAGTTTAATTTGTTCAAATTATCTGAAGTGAAATTATCGTCAATAATTCTTCTTCATTGCAGCGCACACATTCTCCCGACTGCTGCTGGTGTGATACTGACCTCCTGAGCTGACCGACCTGATTCTCCTATCTTTGTGTCGTGACGTAAATATCCCCTCCTCGAGCGAGTCGAGGAGAAATTGTAATGCTCTCTCAACATATAGCAAGCTATTCTTTACGCTCTCATGAAACCACCTACACAAGATAACTACTTTCCGATACTGTATATCCCTCTGGCAGATTTGTCGAAAAATATTTTTTCCGTTCAGAATTTATAGGAGTGTTCTCTACTTCTCTTGTATCGCCTATACCAAATAATTTGGTACGCCTCTGGAATTTCTATTACTAGCCAGCGTTCGGGCATCTTCGAGAAGAATTGGTTGTTAGGTAGGGGAAGGCCAAAGTGGTCGTTTCAATACTGGACGAGCTCTACCCGTTTAAACACTAGCATCATCATCAACGACTCGGATCAGACAATGGGAGCCAGCAACTTGACGTCTCCCTTCTTAAATTTCTACCTGAAAAAGAAACCGTTGGGTTCAATACTCTCTCATGAGTTCCAGAATTCATAGGTATTTGTGCTACGAATGGCAATACTAAGACTGTCGAAATAGCCATTTTCGCTTATGACGTGTTCGATCAAGTACTATTCAAAATTTGTGGAAATACATACAGTTCTGTATGCCTATATATTCTAAAAGTATAAACTTTTCCTTTGAAAACCCCGTTTTCCTTATGAAAATGCTTGCTTTCTTCGTCGAGATTCGAGCACTTTTTTCTAATTCTTCACTGAACTCTTCTAACTAGTCAATTTTCAGAAACGTTAAAAGTGCTAACTATTTTAATCAAGATCACAATGGGGCAAATAAACATAGTAATCTTCAAACTAACATATTAATCGAGCATTTTATTTTCTGCAAAAAGAAGATACCTACGTTTCAATCATTTTCAACATTAACCAAATTATTAATTTAATTAGTTGATTTTTCGGAAAGTTTTGATCATATTAATGCAAATTTCTAAGTCACGTTCATGTTGTAGTTGTATCTTTAGACAATGGTATTATATAAAAATAAGTTCAAAAACTAAAACCCTACTATTGAAAAATCACGCTTTCAAAAGTATGAAACAAGAAAATATTCTGATCTGAAATTGTTATATGTACAAACTATTCAATATTTATCACCTATTAAATAAACAACTTACACGAAATATATTTTAATGTATTCAATACATATCATCTTAGGGTAAGAGTGGCATATGACCTAGGCTATCCTCTGAACATCACTATGAATATGTATTAAATACATTGAAATATATTACGTGTAAGTTGTTTATTTAATAGATGATAAATATTGAATAGTTTGTGCATAACAATTTCAGATCAGAATATTTTCTTGTTTCATACTTTTTAAAGCGTGATTTTTCAGTAGTCGGGTTTTAGTTATCAGAATATTTTCTTGTTTCATACTTTTTAGAGCGTGATTTTCCAGAGTCGGGTTTTAGTTTTTGAACTTATTTTTATTTCATACTTTTAGAGCGTGATTTTTCAGTAGTCGGGTTTGACTTACTTTTTATTTAAATTACTTTGGGGTTATAATTTCGTGATAAAGTATTTGCAGAGCTGCGTAACATTTTTCTTTGTTTAGGTTTTATTGTTTTACATGTACCTAGGTAATATACCGCGTGGAGGTACCTCAGCTTATGTCATTATTATTACATATGTTTTGTATATTTTACATAATTTTAACATGTGTACCATAGCCCATAATGAAAAACATATTTTTTAAATATGTATTTTGGGTAGGCTTGGAAAGAAAATATGTTTGGCTCACATCTGAGGCGTGATTTAAGAATTTATTCCCAATTATCGGGTGCATACAAGCAAAGCCGCGAGCAACAGCTAACAAAATATATATTTTTGAAATGTGCTAATTAAGCCCTTTCATTTGATACACACCACGGCATCATTAAAAAAAAATTGTTCATGACTTTATGTCCTCTAGAGGGCGCCATATCCAATTTAATGTGACGTCACATAGCCCATAACCAGTGGACGATCAAGACGCTTCCAACGATACCTCATTTGTCGAATTATGATAAGAAGTTTAGAAGTTATGAGGGAACAGATGAACATACATACATACCCACATACATACCGGTCAAAATCATAACCCTCCTTTTTGCTTCGCCGTAGTCGGGTAAAAATGATGTATAAAAGGAAGCTCAGGCTTTCACCTTTCTAACCCATTTTTACTTTACAAAATTGGATCATTTTTGGCAGAGAAATAGCACCCACTTCCCGCCCGCTAGGCTGCTTGGCTTTAATAATTTTTTGAAGCTATGACATTTAAGGAAATATGTAAGACGAGCTTTTTACGTAAAATTAGCCTTTTCGATTTTAGTTTTTTATTACGTTAGCCCTATTTTTCAGTTTTTACGAAAAACCACAAAAAAATCCTTTTTTTTAATATTTTTTCCAAATTCTCGAACCGCTAGACTGGAGAAGTTTTCAGATTAAAGTGCGCACTTTTTCAAACCTGGTATGGAAAAATCACCTTCGTCCAAACCATTTGGAGGTATAGTTCATCCATTATCAATTGCAGAAGCATAAAAAACAAGTTTCCCAGTCTTGAGGCGGAATCCTTTGAGCAGCAGGAGCGGATATAAATATTTTGAAAATACTTTAAAATAAAAAATATGCCATAAACGAGGAAGTATGTATTAATAGGCAATCGGATCATCATAATTTCATTTTCCCATGGTCGAAAAAAAGCAATATTTTCCAACAAAACACACACAACTATAGAATATTTTAAAACCTATTTCGATCCCAGACCAGAGACGCTACTGGCTTTTTTGTATTCAGAGGTCCTGAAACACGTATTTAATATATAACTGGTGATTTATTAGTCTCGACGTATAGACACACCTACAAGCATTATCATTGGCTTGCGGTCCGTTTTAATTGGCTGCTGAAGAAATAGACAGCTGTCACTCAAACCCACGTTGACTATCGTCTCTTTTGATCTCCTTTTGATTACCCTCCGCCGACTGAGAATGTTTACGAGTAGTACACATTATTTTTCGTTCCGATTATTTAAGATGGCGGCTCCAAGATGGCGACGTGTTTTGTTATTTTGGCCAGATTCAATTCAAAATTGGTATGGTTTTTTTGGAGTCGGATATTATCAGTTTTTGTCATAATTCAATAAGATGACGGATTTCACGAATGACTAAAAAGAATTGAATAAAAAATATTTAAAAAAGATTTTATAGCTTTTATACTAAAAAGGAAAAACTTTTTTTTTTGCAATTCAGGGTTGGGAGGATAAATATATATATATATATATATATATATATATATATATATATATATATATATATATATATATATATATTTTTTGGGGAAGTATTCTTGGGTTTTGGATTCTTTGAAAACAATGTTTCAGTAGTTCGTAGGAGAAGAGTTTTTCCCCTGGCCGGGACATTTTCAATTCTTTATTTATTTTATTTTTTTATATAAAAACATACATGGTTTGCTGGAAACAAAATATTTTTCTGTAACATACATTGGGAAACAATACACAAACAGGTGACCCACCTTAAAAAAATTCCTTTTTTTGAAAAAACTGGAGTAATAATCTGTATTCCACTGATTTATTAATTAAAGATGCCACTCAAATCATCAATAAAACCACTAATATAGTCACAACTAGAATCAACACACTCAAAAATTCCCTCCCCAACGATATAATAAACGAATTCCTCTCATTAGAAACCAAAACAAATTAAAATTTATTTCTTAAGATAAATAACCCATCCATCAATACATCAAATTGGTTAACAAACCTCTCCCAGACCGAAATTCCCAAAGATATAGAAGAAGTCTTAGCCTATGGAGAAAATTTTGCAATCAATCCAACTAAAAACATATCAACTATTGACATAATTGCCAGCATAGAAGCAAATATATCCAAAAACCCTGAATATGTCCAAAATGAAATGAGAAGTAAAGTGGTCCAAACAATACACCACCACAAAGAAGAACTAAAAAACAGTAAACGTCAAAACAAACAACACACAAAAGCAAAAGGCCAAAAAAATAAAAAAAAATTTTCTTGAAAAACAACCCACAAAATCTAATAATCACTAAACCAGACAAAGTAACAAACTCATATGAACAAACATGATTACTATGATAAAATGAACGAACTGTTAAACAAAACAAAAACCTAAAAAAACTAAAAGCGACCCAAAAATAGATATCAGAATAAAAATAAAAACCCTTTTAAAAATGGCAGGAAAAAAATTATATATCAAAAAGCATAGAGGGCAAATAAAAAAAAACTCCCCTCCTAAAATATATGGGTTACCAAACTCCACAAAAAAATATCCCCTTAGACCAATCGTTTCCAGATAAATCACCCTTCTAGAATTATCTAAATTTCTCGCATAAAGCATCCAACATAACATAACAAAATGAGCACTATTTGAAAGACAGTTTTTCTTTTTTAAAGATTTTATTGAAAAAAAGTTCAAACAAAGATTATATACTAATTTCCCTTGATTAAATTTTTTATAAAAAACAGCCCATTAACCTTATCAAAGAATTTTTAAAAATAAATGGAACCAACTAAAACCACACACCATTGCCCTATGATAATTATCAAAGCAGGAATTAACCCTCAACCAAAATTTTTTCCAATATCAAGATACATTTTTTGAAAGCCAGAAGGATGCCTGGGATCCCCAATTCCTCCTCAGTAGCACAACTTGTCATGGAAACATTAGAAGAAACAATCATTTTAGATTTCCCATACCCTTCCAAAAGATATGTAGATGACTCAATGGCCATCCCTAAGAATAAAACACAAGAAACTTTAAATTTATTCAACTCTTTCCATAAAAACCCAATTCACATTAGAAGAAGAAAAAACCAAAAAATCAATTTCCTCGATCTAAATTAATTAGGGAAAAATTACATTTTAACAGAATGGTACCCAAACCAACCTTCAGGAAGGTATCTAAATTTATTCTGCCACCATTTCGCCCAAAAAAGGAGTAATTATAAATATAACTGATGAGCCATAATATTAAGCAGCCCCCCCCTTGAAAAGGCATTGAAAAAAATCTAATTAAACAATAATTATCCAAAAATTAATTAACAAAATAATCAAAAAAAAGAACTCATAAATTCACAACAAAACACAACATCCAGGCCCAACAGAAACAAACCCAAAACTATACAGTCCCCTTTTACCAGGTCTTTCAGAAAAAAAATCCAAAGTATCCTCACAAAATACAAATCCAAATCAGTCACAAAGCTAATAATACATTGAAATCCTTATCACACCGTTGAAAAGCAAAACACCAACCATAAAATCCAACTTGTTACATCATCCCATGTAACGATTGCCCAAAAAATTTATATTGGAATACTTCACAACTCCTTGAAAACAGGTTAAAGGGCACAAATACCCAATAAATTCTAATACAGCACTAAAAAACACATCCAACTGACAACCATAACCCAAAATTCACCCACAAAAAATCCTAACATAAAAAAAACTTAGAAAAAAGATAAAAAGAAAAATTTATATCAAAAGAGGCCTAATTCCATGAATGATAAAACAGATATAAAAACCCGAGTCAACTGTACCATAATATTCTATAAAATCTACTACCACTAACCAAAATATATTTCAGTTGTTATGAAGAACCAATAGCCCCATTTCCCTAACCCAAATATTCGAAATCCCAACCATCAAACTAGCTACGAATCAACGAGCAAAACGAACCCATAAAGATAACGTCATTTCCGACCACACCGTCAGCCATTCAAGAACGAGCACAACCAAGAAAAAAATAAGATATCCGATTTTAATAACTATAGCCAAAAAAAACATAATGAGGCACAAAACCAAAGACCTAACTGTATAATTACAAACACCCAGTGGTAATACCACGATCATTACCCAGTTTTTTAAAAAAAAAATAGCGAACTTTTCCGGTAGGCCCGTTTGGTATTTTTCCCAATGTATGTTACAGAAAAATATTTTGTTTCCAGCAAACCATGTAAATTTTTATATAAAAAAAAATTAATAAAGAATTGAAAATGTCCCCGGCCAGGGACGAAACGTCTTCTCCTACGAACTACTAAAACATTGTTTTCAAAGAATCCAAAACCCAAGAAAACCTCCCCAAAAAAATATCTCAAAAAGGATTCAAGAATTAAATAAAACATATATATATATATATATATATATATATATATATATATATATATATATATATATCAATATTTTTTCATAAAATTCTATTCAGTATAAAAAGTTATATCAGTATAAAAATATGATCAAGCTGGCGCTGCGCCGGCAACAGCGTATTATGCTGCTTACGATCATAGAATTGTAATTAAAATGTCAGTATATTATAATTACAATTCTATGCTTACGATGCGATGTGGTGATTCCCCATCTTTCCGAGACCTTGAAGCCGAACCACTAGTCTGTTAAACAATGCTGTTAATTTATTCTTTGCCGCGTGGCATTTTCATTTGGTTCAGATTTCTGATTGAACGGAGAAATATTTTGTGTTTGTTTTATCAAATAAAAAATTTACAATGCCGAAAATAAAGTATCCCATTTTGATTTAATTAAAAAGCCAAGTAATTCTGCGAACTGGGCTAGATGTAAAAGGTGTTAAAAGGAACTACAAGGAATTCCTCGCAGAATGGAAAAGCATATCGCATCTTGTAGAAATGAAAACCAACCTTCAACTTCTAACTTAAAGGTTAAACAATCAGAAGATATACCTACCCAATGGTATAAGTTGCCAGCTTAGTGCAAGATGAGATACCTACCATATTTAATATTTTAACACCTTTTGTAATCTTATTTTAAGAAATAGGGAAAAACATAATTTTAAAAATATATCTTTAATTTTTTAAGCAGAGAACAGACGAAATAATGTAAAATAATAAAAAAATTGGATATTTATATAAATATCATGATATTTGCCAACTCTGCTGTAATTGTTTGACCTAGGTTCTTAAGTGAGTAGCAGATTCAAAAGCTTGCCGCGAATATAAAATAGGTAGGTATTCTTGGGCGGCAAGCTTTTGAATCTGCTACTCACAGAATAACCAATGTCAAACAATTAAAGAAATTATTTTTTCGTTTTTAGTACATTTGTATAAAAGCTTGTTTTAATTTAATTATCTACCTATTTTTGTTTATGAAACTAGTAACAAAAAAATGGCATACCTACAACATATTTTTGCCTAGGAGATTTTTTCATATCTAATTTTGCATCCCAGGCGGTAAAAACTACTCCTATTATAACAACAGATTATAACTCAAAGAATATCGCTAATAGGAGAATTACGTTTTGAATGAAGCTTACATTCCCGGAGTAAGTAGGATTATAACTACAAAAATATCGCTAATAGGAGAATTACGGTAGATCAAAGAGTTGAGCCGATAGTACGGGTTTGGGAAGCTGTTTGAGTGACCGCAATCCAATTATAAATGCTTGTAGGTGTGTCTATACGTTGAGACTAATAAATCACCAGTTTCAGGAGGTCTGAGAGCCAGGTCTGGGATCGAAATAGGTTTCAAAATATTCTATAGTTGTAATATGTTTTGTTGGAAAATATGCCTTTTTTCGACCACGGGAAAATGAAATTATGATGATCCGATTGCCTATAGTACATACTTCCTCGTTTATGACATATTTTTTCATTTTAACGTATTTTTTGAAATATATAAATATCTAAATACAATTAGTTATCTCCGCCTCTGCTGCTCAAAGGATTGCGCCTCAAGACTGGAAACTTGTTTTTTATGCTTCTGCAATTGATAATGGATGAACTATACATACTGAGAAAATTTAAAATTTAAAACAAGTTTCCCAGTCTTGAGGCGGAATCCCTGGAGCAGCAGAGGCAGAGATAACTATTTTATTTAGATATTTAAATATTTTAAAAATACGTTAAAGTAAAAAAATATGCCATAAGCGAGGAAGTATGTATCAATAGGAAATCGGATCATCATAATTTCATTTTCCTATGATCGAAAAAAGCCATATTTTCCAAGGAAACACAACAAAACTAGGTATAAAATATTTTAAAACATTTTTCGATCCCAGAACAGAGACGCTACTGGCTTTCATTTACTCAGACCTCCTAAAACTGGTGATTTACCTACCTACAAGCATTATCATTGGCTTGCGGTCACTCAAACAGCTTTCACTCAAATCCACGTTGACTATCGGCTCTTTTGATCTTCTTTTGATCTACCGTTCGCCGACGGAGAATGTTTACGAGTAGTACACATTATGTTTCGTTCCGTTTCTTCACATATACGCTCGTGTTAGCGAAGTGAGTTTTTGATTTGCTCCCTATAGAAACAGCTTCTGCAATTGAAAATGGTTAAACTTTAAAACTATTCCCTGAATATTTGAATAATTTTTTTCAATGAAATTGTTAAGGAAAAAAAACAGCAAAAAATTCACATGTTTTACCTTGCAAAGGCATTGTTGAAAGGGGGATATTTTAATGATTTGGTCTTTGATTTTGTTGGCACAGCTTGAAATGTAGTATTTTGCGATTCTCTTTATTGTTGAATATAAAAGAATCATGCTATCAAACGTAAGCAAATATTTCTAGTACGCATACCGTTTTCTCAAAATATTTTTTTGGATTTTTAGTACTTTCAAATTTTTATCGACCAAATTGGACCTGAGACTGTAAAAAGAACGAACTAGGCCAAACTAGCATATTAAATTGAAATGTGTGAATTCAATGTTGTTTTTAAAATTTTATAGACCTATTTCACTGCAAAAGGTGCTAATTTTGAAATAATTACATTCAATAGGATTTCGAAAAAAATCTTTCTTTTTTTAAACTACATTAAATTGGCATATTTTCAAGATAGTAATAGGGCAGTTTGACTGTGTATTTTTTTCACAGAATAAATGGTCAAAGTTCCAAAAAAAATTAAAGAAAAACTTAACCGCGCTAAAAAAATATTTGGTTACGTTTCTATAGCATCGTTCTTTTATCATATAAAAAAACTCACAAAATATTACAAGAGACACTGACCTAAGAAAAAACAGTTTGATTGATTTCCAAAAGTGTCGATATTTCGAGAACTAAGTATAACATTTTTACTATAATCAAATTTATTTAATTTGGTTGGACATGAGCTGGCCAATCAGCTCTGACAGGAATGACTTTGCATTTTGCGACACTTTGTATGTTTTTGAGGAGACGACCTATTTTTCGATTGGTAAAAAAACTCACATAATACTTTCGTAAATTTGGAAAAAAAACCTGAATCCGTCTAGATATTTTGATTGAGAAAAGAGGACTGTGCATGTTTTGGAATATCCATGTAAACATTTTTTAATTGCTCCAATCATCGAAAGATTTGAACGCGAGAAATGCTATGATTAATCACAGAATATGATAAAATCCCCTATTTCCACGTTTCAAAGACATGTGATACTGACAAGCGTTTGTCATTTAAATCTGTTATTACCCTTTACGAAGCTTCACGTTTTGACAAATGAAAAATAAATATTTTCAAACAGCCCGCTTTATATCATTCCTGTGTACAATTGATGCTCTCAAATCGAAGTTTCAAAATAAATTAAAGGACAATCTATACTTATTTCGCTGCAGTGCAGAAATTAAACTAAAGTAACCGAAGAATACACTCTTGATGTTCAAGTGAAAAATTTTGCTAAATACAAAATATCGAATTTGTTATTTGATTATTTTTCATTTCCACTACATGATTGAATAATCATGCCTCGGAAAGTATTACATAAAATGTATGAATATATAGTTTATATTTGGAAAAGGAAAATTAAAACGATTTGTTGAAAATATAACAGGATGTTTAACGACCCGACGAAGATAAACTTTAGTCACTATCTTCCATCGTCAAGATAACCTCTGTGGGGTATTCATGTTGAAAGGAAACATTCTCAATTGAATATTGAATAGAAATATTTTTCTGATTGAAAATCCACGAAAAAATGAGTTATTTTTCGTGAATGTCTAACAGAAAACAACTACTTCCCCGGCTAAAGCCAGCGGGACATTGAACTACATCTGATAGATATTCTGATAAGACCCTAACTCAAAAGAAAAAAAATCTGAAATTGAAAATTTGCATTTTCATTCAGATAGTTATTTGATTTTCTATTCCAGTCTTAATTAAGAACTCATAAAGAGGTATGGGGCAAAGAAGAATGTTTTCCAAAAGAGAGTACTCACCAGAAATCATTCGTATCTAACATGGACGCAAGAGAGGTTATCTTGACGATGGAAGATAGTGACTGAAGTTTATCTTTCGGTCGCAGATGATTCCATATCTGATTTTATGAACATCCTGTTCATATTTTCAACAAATCAATCCATCATACCCCATGACAGGTTTTGATGTCAAAAAACATTCATTTCAGAGTGTCTCTCCAAAAGAAATGATTCTAACTTTTTCCATCTTGGCAAAGTGAGATTGCTTCTTGAAAATGTGTTTCCCATTCCTTCCGGTCTTCCTGATAATCGTGGAAGCGTGAAATAGATTTTCGTCGACAAAAATGTATTGAAGACCTAGTGAATGCGATGCCTCTCTTGCGTTCGTGTTGCGAATGAAAATGCAAATATTCAATTTCAGATTTTTTCTTTTGAGTTAGGGTCTTATCAGAATATCTATCAGATGTAGTTCAATGTCCAGCGTGGCTTTAGCCGGGGAAGTAGTTGTTTTCTGTTAGACACTCACAAAAAATAACTTCTTTTTTATCGTGGATTTTTCAATTCACAGAAAAATCTTTCTATTCAATATTCAATTGAGAATGTTTCCCTTTTCGAAAATTAAAACATTCAAATAATATATTTTTTCCATTTTCCTGACTTAAATATGACATATTTGAACTCAAATTAGTGAGAGAAATTGTACTTTAAGATTAAATCTTTTTTTCACAAGCGATTAAAAGTGTTACCAATAAACAACAATCCTACACATTGCTCATAGGGCAGCAACGGTGTTGAATTATTCGAATTCGATAACTTTGATAGGCGGCTTTGTCTCATCGTAATTCTCCTATTTTTTGAAAATGAGCGCTTTTCAGTGCAATTTGACATCATCACATTTTCAGTTGTAATTTCATAAGAGAGTGAAAATAATTCGATAAATTTTCGAAAACTTGTTGCCAGGCAATAGACACGAGAGACCAACTGGCTCGAGTGGCTATTGCCAACAAGTTTGAGAAAGAAATCTAGATAATTATTTTCTACTATATCGAACTCTCGCGTGTGGTATTCTTTAGATTATTTTTTGATCTTACGATCATAAACAAATTTCCTTGTAAAATTATATAATGTACTAAACCGGTTTGGATTCATTTCACACTTTTCATGCGAATTGATGACAGACGTCAAATTAAAAATATAGGTTGTCAGACAATAAAAACAAAATACCTCAAATTATTCCCGCGACAATTTTCTAGGTAGAATATTCCCACTATTGATTGGCCAATTTAAAAATTTTGGTTTTAAGAATTTCTGTAGAACATCTTAGATTGGTCTTTTTGATAGTCCTTTTTCGGAAGGATTTACATTTGTTGCGGAATGTCATCCTTCTCTTAGACTCACACTTTCAGATTTCGGGGATTTCTCTGCTACAAGCGCGCCACTCAGCGGACACTTGTCAACACCAATAAATAGGAAAAACAGGCAAAGACGGCAAAGTGTTTGTAGAATCGGCAGAAAAATAGTCAACAGAATTTGAACTTTTGTTCTATTATGGAATGCGCACAGGGCTCTTATAAATAATTTGATGCAATCATATTCATAAATTGAAATATTATTTTCTTTTGCTTATGATTATTGAATTTCATTGTGTATCTAGATCGCTGTGTCATTCGAAGAATACATCGACAGAAAATCCTTAATTAAATAATTTTTTTTTTTAATTCAATTGTTCTTGTTTTTAGAGCTAATTTCGATACGATATAATATTTTGTATAATAGTGTAACGAACCTAGGCCGGACCTGTCGCCTCACTCGTTGCCATCGACAACGATGATGTCATCCCCGGAGATATTCGAGAACAATCCAGTCGCGCCACCGCGGATAACAACGGTCAATATTGGAAACAACTGGAACATGCTGGTCGCCAAACGCCAGAATTGGAAAGATCGGGAATTCTGTACGGAGATAAATGGGCAGCCCTCAAGATGGCTCAGGGAGTCTCAGAGTCTCATTCTTGGCGGGCCAATATCATCTAGCTATACAGTGGCGTAGTCAGAAAAATAAATTGATAGACCTTTTTTCACGCCCAAAATAGACAGTGACCCGGTTTTCGCGAAGTGGACAATTGTGCGTGGGAATATAAACTGATACACTGTTCGCGTGAAACAGACAATAGACAGGTGGCCCGTGGAAAAGAATTCGCGAAGTGAATTTTAAACAAACTGAAAAACTTTTCGTGTGAAACAGACTGATACCTCGTCAAAGACAAAATGTGTTGCGGATTTGAAGGTAGCGGAATTGGAGGAAAGGGAACTGGAAACAACGGGTAAAAAGCAAGTACTCCAGGAAAGACTCGCAGAAGGACTTATACAAGAAGGTGAGGACCCCGAAACATTTTTATTCGGAGTTCCCGGAGGTGATTTGAGTCCGATAATAGAAAAACTTGAAGAAAATTCTAGAAATCTGGAAGAGAAGCTTCAAGAAAATTCTAGAAATCTGGAAGAGAAGCTCCAAGAAAATTCTAGAAATCTGGAAGAGAAGCTTCTAGAAAATTCAAGAAGCCTGGAAGATAAGCTCCTAGAAAACACAGAAGGCCTAAAAAAGAACTCTGTGGTGTGGCGAATCGTCTAGAAAAAAGAATAGGAACCGTCGAGGCAGAGATGGACAAGATGAAGGAAATAATCAGCGATGAAATCAAAGACGGAATCGAGGCAGAAATGGACAAAATAAAGGAAACGATCAGTAAGCTGGAAAAACGAATTGATAGTGCGCCCTCCACAGAGATGGTTAACAAAAATGCAATGCTGGACTTGAGTTTGAACTTGGATAAAGTTCAAGAGGGTATACAAGATGTCAAGGTCATTTCTGAAATAGGAAAGCTTTCCATGAAGCCGCCTCAATTCGACGGAAAAACTCCATGGGAAAATTACCGCCGACAGTTTGAAGCAGCGGCCAAAGCAAATGGATGGATTGCAGGGGAAAGAGCTGTAGCACTAACACTTGCATTACGCGGAGACGCGACGAATATTCTACAAACTCTTACCGCCCAAGAACAGGAGGACTATGATCAGCTGATTAAACATCTAGAATTACGATATGGCCACGCCCATTTGGAACACGTATACCACTCCCAGCTAAAAAACCGCTGTCAGAAATCGGGCGAATCCTTACAAGAATTTGAAACTGACATTGCACGCTTGGTTCGTCTCGCATATCCAGCCATACCGGAAAATGTAATGGAGCGATTAGCGGTTCGGGCATTCTTGGATGGACTCCGTGACCAAGAAACCAGACAAGCGTTGATATTAGCTCGTCCAACACATCTCGTAGACGCACTGGCACGCGCTTTGGAATTCGAAGCAGCAAAACAATGCTGCAAAAGCCAAAATAAAGTTCAAACGATTGAGAAAGACTCACAGGAGCCTGCTAACTTGGAAGCTGCCATAAGAAAAGTCATGGAGACAGTGCTGAAGGGACTCTCATGGAACACGTGTCTAGTGTATCTCGACGACATAATTGTGGTCGGCAGATCGTTCGAGGACCACGTGAAAAACTTGGAGGAAGTATTCCTGCGACTGAGGAACTCCGGATTGAAGCTGAGCCCTGAAAAATGCCATCTGTTCCAAAAAGAAGTACGATACCTCGGCCACATTGTCTCTGGGGAAGGAGTAGCAGTGGATGACCAGAAGATCAAAGCTGTTAAGGATTGGCCCATCCCAAAAGACATTCACCAACTTCGGAGTTTCCTTGGTTTATGTACATACTATCGCCGATATGTGCTGGGATTCGCCAACATCGCTAAACCACTGACCAGGCTCATGGAACGCCGAACAAAGTTCCAGTGGTCCGAAGAATGTCAAGACTCATTCAGGAAGCTGAAAGGAGCTTTGATCAACGCACCTATACTGAGCTACCCTCACCCAAAGGGAAATTCATTTTGATACGGACGCCAGCAACGTGGACTTGGAGCCGTCCTATCTCAGATCCAGGAGGGACAGGAGAAGGTCATTGGTTATTTCAGCAAGACGCTTAGCAAACCAGAGCGCAATTACTGTGTCACCAGGCGAGAGCTGTTAGCTGTTGTAAAGGGAGTGGAGCACTTCTACAAGTACGTGTATGGAAGAAGATTCCTGTTGAGAACTGACCATGCAGCTCTCAAATGGCTCTTACAGTTCAAAAATCCTGAGGGTCAAGTAGCACGTTGGATCGAGAGACTCCAAGAATTCGATTTCGAGATCGAACATCGAGCCGGAACTAGCCATAAGAATGCAGATGCCTTGTCGCGAAGACTTCGGCAGAGAATGGACGACATCCACGAACGAGTCCGGTTGAACATCCAGAGTGCCAGCGATAAAATGAAGAAGACCTATGACATCAAGGCCGACGCTTGAGGATTTAAGGTTGATGACCTGGTTTGGCTGTACAACCCCAAACGTCGTCGTGGACTATCACCAAAGTTGCGGAACTCGTGGGAAGGCCCGTATAAAATCGTGAAAAAGATAAACGACCTTGTGTACCGAATCTGGAAGCCACCCCGAGGGAAACCAAGGGTCGTTCATTTCAACAGGTTGGCCCCTTACGCTGGAAACCATGACCAAGTTCGCACTCTCAGGCCACCGGAGGATGATATGACGTTCGAGAAGTTTATGTCCTTGTATTCAAACGGGCAGAAAGTTCTACATGGGGTTACTAGAGAGGAGTCACGAGACCTTTTCGAGGTGCCTGCTGACTACGCACTAGCGCACTGTGTGGCAGAAGATCTTCGAATGTCCAGGGGCATCGCCGTAGTGTTCTCCAAGAAATTTGGTCAACTCCAAACACTGCGGGAGCAGAATCCAGAAGTTGGTGGTGTGCTACAGTTGAAGAAAGGCCAGAGAAACATCTACTACCTAGTTACCAAGAGGCATTCCCAAGATAAACCGTCCTATGAAGATGTCTGGAAGAGTCTCACCAAACTAAGAGATACTATGGTGGACCAGAATCTGGTGGATCTAGCAATTCCAAAATTGTCCTGTGGTATTGATGGGTTGGACTGGAGAGTCATAAGAAGTATGCTGGAGGCGATATTCAGATCCAGCGGCGTCAAGATTTTGGTTTGCTGTAACCCTCTTCCACGACCGATCATGAAGACCGTGGAGTGTTACTTCCATCGAACTTCACGGTGCAGATATGGGGAGTCATGCAGATATCGTCACACTCCAAGGATGAAATTTCGGGACGAAATGTCTTTAAGAAGGGGGCAATGTAACGAACCTAGGCCGGACCTGTCGCCTCACTCGTTGCCATCGACAACGATGATGTCATCCCCGGAGATATTCGAGAACAATCCAGTCGCGCCACCGCGGATAACAACGGTCAATATTGGAAACAACTGGAACATGCTGGTCGCCAACCGCCAGAATTGGAAAGATCGAGAATGCTGTATCGGAGTTTATTTACGTTACAATAGTATGGTGTTTTACTTGGTGATTGTTTCTCGCAAATACACATGATTCATCAGATCGAAGATTAATATTAACCATGGATTTTGACAAGAATACGAAACATGTTTTTGAATGTTTAAAACGAAAAATGAGAGGAAAAAGTGGAAGAACTGCTCTTTTGTTGTCAGATTTTTTATATATAATTTTGCACATCCTTCGGTATTTGTTAGGAAATTTTACCTAAAAATGTATATTGTGGAGGCCCCTACCTTGTGGAGGCCCCGGGGCTGCAGCCCCGTTTGCCCCCCTCTTAATCCGGCTCTGGTAGCGCAGATTTTTATTCTTAGTAGGCTGGTTGCAATTTTGTTTCGCGGAGTCAATGACTACAATCCTTATTTATGCAACAATTGCAAATTAATTTCATTTGAAAATGGAAAAATTAGATTTAAAACACGTGAGTAAAGCGCATTTACTCACTCGCAGCTTCACTGCTCGCGGATGCTAAACATCCAGGTTCGTGATTAAATGCTACGTTTTCTCTCCCCCTGGAAGTAAAAAAAAACGATGTCGCGGTCAGTAGAAAAGGTAGATTTCAGAATGTATTTATTGATTCTGAAATTGTCAACAATTAAGCTAACAAATCGTGTGTCAGATTTTTTTTAAATGTTTCATTGGAAACAAAAACAGAAATTATATTCTTGTATAAACCTTAAAATTTCAATCAAAAGTGGGTGCAGGAATCAAATCTCCCTAATATTTCTATGTAATCTGACTCTAATCAAAAGAAAGAAGTATAACCAGCACACAAAGATTTAGACAGTAGGTACTTACTTGGGTTTCAATCTTAATATCGCTTAGAAAAATTATATCTAATATTTAAATCGAGAAATGTTAGAATACAATGATGTTCTGTTTGTCGGCGAAAGGATAACTCAAATAGTATCTGACACGAGCGAATGAGCCTCAAATGAAAGGAGCATACAGGGCAAACAAAAATTATTGATTCTCATGAATGGTAATGGGGATTTCCCATAAGATTTTATTATTAATTGAATTCAAAGATCCAGTCAAAATTCTATCAAAGTACATTTTTCACTTTTTTTTTCGAAGTTTCTAGGAACTAAATGATCCTAACAAGGGATCGTTCATTAATCACGTGAGGTTCGAAAGGGGGGGGGGAGTTCGTAAAAGATCATGAAATATCACAAAGGAGGAGGGGAAGTGTAGTGAGATATCACGTGTATTTAGTTTTTCGTTGAACACGCGATTTCTAAAAACCGAAAAGCGGCCAGGCAACGATTTCCCCGCCGGCCGCGACAAACGCCCGGCTCGGCTTGCCAGTCGCCAGTTATTCTCTTCGATGTATTCTTCCGGAACGCTTCGTGATACCTCCTCACCCGATTTTGCAGTCGTCCATAGTATTCCGTAGCCTCAAGAGCATATGATGGTAAGGCGTTTGCTACATGTCTTCTGCGTCGGTCTCTTGGAATTACCCCGACGCATGAGGACTTTGACGAATTGCCTTATGACCTTCATTGCCCTAGCCTGAAGAAGGATCGTCAGCAGCTTGTGGAAAGGACGAGCTAGGTGTGTACTGTACTTCTGTATGAAGAAGAAAGTTAAGGCACAAGCAACCTAATGATCTGTGCAATAATAGTCCAGAGATGCACAATGTTCGTCCTTCACGCATCCTCACGCGACGATCGATCGGTAGATCGAGAGAGATTATCTGCACAGTGCGCGAAAATGATGACGCCGAGTGGCTTGATGAGACCGACGTTGATCTTCAACAAAGCACAGTGCCAACACCTGACTTGCAAGATGCTTAACAACTTGTTAGTGTTGAAGAAAGTCTCGCTAATCCGTGGCCGAGGATAATGTCCATTAAATATGTTCATGTACCAGTACAATTATATGTTTTTCATATGATTACACCTTTCCTTTATTATTTTTATGCCAGTCAAAAACAACCTGCAACCTTAATGTCTGTCAGGACATTTTTATCACGGTCCTCAATTTTCCAGAATTAAATTAGATTATACCTGTATTTAAAAATAATATTCTGAATTTTTTTAAGATACTTCGTACTAAAAAAATACACGTGACTTTGGTAGAGTAGGGGGGTTAGTCTTGAACCTCACTACGTATCACCAGGGGGGAGGGGGTGGTTGAAAAGTTGCTAAAAAACATCACGTGATTAATGGACGACCCCCAAGTCAGTTCATATATGTTGTGTTCAAAGTAACACCCTGTGATGAAAACGGCAACGACGCTAAGTTTCAATTTTGACAAATGTATCTGTCAAAAAATCTTCGAAAAATCTTAATTCTTTTTTCGTGCGCGTGCCATTCGAAGATGAGTAAATTGGAGGAATTATACGTGAAAGCTGCATCAGACAACTTACCCAAAGGTTGACAGTGATATGGTAAACGATTTTTTTAACGCTGTGAACCATTTCTTTTGACTAGACGTATCGTTGGGAAACCGTATGAATAATTTACCTGCATCATGGCTTCTGTATTTGCAAACTGGCACCGGAGACACCATCCCAACCATTTCTTGAATGATTAGAATTTACAATTTAAACATAACTTTCTTAAAATAAACGAAAACGCCAGAGTAGAATGTGGAATTCAATTAATTTCCAGTGACACTTGGAAGTCAATCAGAATGATATGTTGTCAATTGTTCAAATTAGCAATATTGTGATCTATTCGCATAAGGTAACATACCATTGGCTTTACCCAAGTGACGTAATTTTTTGGTCCTACAGGGATATTCAAAAGATCTTGGGATATTTCTACGATTCATAATTACTCATCTATATATTACTAACTGAGGTAAATTATGAGGTGAATCATCAATATTGTCGTCAATTAATCGGTAGTTAGTCCAGGAATTGCAAAATTCCATAGGACGGGACATTTACTAGACCGACCCGCCCAAGTGGTCAAGTAATGTAATCGTGCGAAAAAAAACGAGATTACGACGGAAATATCCGTTTTGAGGTCCCCCGAGACGATCGAGATCATTTCCAGATTGAAGTCTGTCTGTCCGTCCGTCCGCCTGCCTGTGACTATTAAAAAATGACAGAAACTATAGTGCACAGAACTTGACTTGCAATATGTCATTTGAAAGCACTTGAAAAACTGTATTCAGAACAGTCAAAATTATTTCTCTAACTGATATGTCAAAAATAAAAAAAATGGTAAAGTTCAAAACTTTGCAATCCAATTATTCAAAATCTATCCGATGTATCCAGTCTGACGCTATGAATGTTTAATTTTTCTGCAATCATGCTTCGGAAAGTATAACATAATTTGTATGAATATATAAATAATATATTTTTTGTTTTCTATTTTTTGGGGTTTCTCTCCCCTGGAAGTAAAAAACCCAATGGCGTGGCCAGTCGAAAAGGTAGATTTCAGAATTCAATTATTTATTCTGAAATTGCCATCAATCAAGCTAACAAATCATGTCAGAAAAAAAAAAATTTCAGTGAATAAAAACAGAAATTCAATTTTTGTATAATGCTTGAACTTTTTAATCAAAAGTGGGTGCAGGATCCAAATCTCCCTAAATTCTTCCTAATATTCCTATGTAATCTGACTCAAATCAAAAGAAAGAAGTATAACCAGCACACAAGGCTTTATACAGTAGGTACTTAGAGTTTCAATCTCAATATCACTTAGTAACATGTTTGCTGGGATGTATAGATCTACAAACTTGCGAATAACTTTATTGATTCACCAACTAAATTTTCTAGTTCCATGAATCAGTGGCAGAAATGAGCAATGTTTTTACATACCTACACCAAAACACCAACATATAATGTAAAGCTCCACTATTTGCAATGGCTAATAACTTCAATGAAGTTTGCCGGGAAGTAGAGCTTTATTCAACACCTTTCCCTAACAACACAAGTACATCCTCTGTACATCCCAGGGACGTCCTTCATTTGCTACAAGGACGTCCCTGGGATATCCTTTGTCGGGACATGGTACATACTAGGGGCGTCCAAGGGACATCTACTTTCCACCAAAAAGGACATCCAAGGGATGTCCTTTTGGTACGTCCCAGGGATGTACTAAGTCCCGATAATAGACATCAAAGGGACACCCCAGGGATGTCCCAGGGACATCCCTGGGATATATGGTACATCCCCTGGACGTCCTCATATGTCCTTTTCTTTCATTTATTTAATTTGGAAAAGCTCATGGAAAATATGGAAAAAATGAAACCCAAATAAGATTCTCAACACAAAACGGGTTTAATTCAGAAATTAATTATGTCATATTGTGTATAATATAAATTCAAATGAAAAATAAACAAAAAAAGACTAGGTGAATCAGTTGAGAATTGTTCACATATTAGGGTGTTTCATTTATTGCAGGCATTGCATTATATTTTCTCTGTGGCTTCTCTCCTTGGTCCTCCTGAAAAGTCTCTTCAATCTGTTTTTTATTGCCAATGGCTTCAGAAGATCCTGTAACAAATATATTATTGCAGATTGAATTGACAATGAAAAAAATTACTAATACAGATATCATGTTATAGCTCTTTTGGGATTTACGATAATAGATAAAAATACTCACCAAGTATTATTGCTGCATGTGTTATGTTGTGTGTCAAGGCCCATTAGTTAACTTTGAATTTATGTTATCATTTGAATTTTCAACATGTTCATGGAAGTTCCCAACATGATAAGTTTGAACAACTAGAAGGTAATGGTACATGAATTTCGTCATTTACAGCCATTAATGGACTAGTAGAAGGCCCACTAGAAGCTTCTCAAGATTCTTCATTTTGTCTTCCAAGTTTTCTTGTCCTTTTATAATTTTTACTCAGTGTTTTTTTTCTCTCAAGCCTTGAGGATACCTTTCTCCTACGATCCATTATATTAATATGTACCTATAATAGATTAATAAATATACTATAAACATAATATTCAGAATCGAATAAACATATCATTGGAACAATCAAGTCTTTGATCCACAAGATTACATTCAATATTTTGATAATTATTGTTTTACCAACCTTAAACTCAACTTATTATTTCAATTTCTCAACTATGATATACACAGCACTATAACTGATAAAATGCTTCAAATGCTCACAAAAATCGTCAAACACAATAAGGATGCTGCTAATCTTTTTACATCGAACAAAGAAAAGTTAGAAACTTGAAGATTATGCAAAGTGAGGTTAACTTGTTGACAGATCACCAAATAATTCAAACAATGTTGCCAAAGCCAAACAGGACAAAACCACAGATACCGAAATGCAATTGTGTTTGGGATTTGTGTATAAGTTGAGAATTTAGATTAAGGGTATATTATGCAAAATGGTCACTTCCCAGAAATTTCTGAGATATATTTTCATTTCCTTAATAATTATTTTCCAGAAGAAAAACAAAAATTTCCAGAACAAAATATCAACTTTGAATTTTAAATGAACATTTTGATGAGTTTCGACGATTCTTATATATGATAATGGATATCAGAAAAACCAGGGACATTAATGGGACAACCTATGGATATACCAGATGGGATGTCCTCTGGACAACCTCTGCGGGACATCCCCTGGATGTCCTAATCATGTCCTTGTACCGCGGTACATAAAAAGGACATACCTAGGACATCCTTGTGTTGTTAGGGTTACAGGTATTCAAATACAAAATCAAAAACATTTTGTTTTCGAAACAAGATTAATCTTTCTTTTTGTATGTTGTGCAAATATCAATATGCATTTTACACTTTTAGCACTATTATTGTACTCAGTAATTGCTAGTGCCTGTTTGGTCACAAAGTTTTAAATGAAATAAAAACTTTTACACAAAAAAGTTAATCCGACGAAAAAAAAAACTGCAAAGCAAAAAATTAAATAAACTTTTTTTGTCTTAACAATAACTGAGCTCCTAAACTAATGCGAATAACTAATTTTGAGTCAGCGCCAAACAAACAATCTACGAAGATACTTAAATTTCTTTAAACAAATTATCAAAACGCCGCCGTGCACCCCTCTGCCATCATTTTACGCTTTACCTAATTCAATTACTAGTTTGTTTGGCGCCGACTCAAAATTAGTTACTCACATTAGTTTAGGAGCTCAGTTATTATTAAGACTAAGAAAGTTTATTTTATTTTTTGATTCTCAGTTTCTTTTTGCGTCGGTTTGATTTTTTGTTAAAACGTTTTCATTTTTTAATTTTGTGGCTGAAATCTACTAATTGCTACCTACTCAATTTGGATTACTTTTGAAATACTTACCCACCTTACTTTATTAACTGTTATACAGTGCTTCTCAAAAGTCCTCTCCCCCCCTCTTATTTTTGGAACGATTATACATAAACAAGTGTAATTTGGAAACTGAATATTAAAGGTTGTAAACTTCCCTACTAGTGATGATAGATGACGAAATCGTCAAAGATGACGTCACACGGCCATTGTGACCAATAATTTTAAATGGAACCCCACGGCAAGCGACACCTCTTTTAAAAGATAGCGAAAAAACCTATTCAATGATACTAATTTTGTTTGTGTTTATGGCAGTTTAAATGGCTCATTAGTAAACAATAAAATTTAAATTCCATTCAGTATGATAATAATTACAGATTTAAGAATCAGTATCTACTTAAAGAAATTGCTCGAAGTGACCTCCATTTACTTCCTGACAGTGAATTTTCGTACTTTTGCAAATGTGTCTGCGGAAACAGCTCACATTCTGCAACAATACGTTGTTTTAAAACGTCAATATTGTCAGGTTCAGTGGCGTAAACCTTCGATTCAAAGTACCCCCACAGAAAAAAATCCAAAGGTGTGAGGTCCGGTGCTCGAGCTGGCCATTCCGTTGAACCTCGTCGTCCAATCCATCTACCACGATACTCCTCATCCAAATACCATCTTTCTGCACCGTAATAGTGTGGAGGAGCACCATCCTGTTGGAATGTTATTTTCAAATTGCCGAATTCATCTGGATTATCTTCCAAAATTTCAAGGATTAACGGTTCTATTGCGTTTTGCAACAGCTCCAGATAAACCTCACCTGTTAAATTAGTATTTAAAAAAAGAGGCCCAACGATGTGGTTTCCCAGGATACCTGCCCAAACATTCACCTTCTGGGGAAATTGGGTATGTGTTTCACGAAACAGGCGAGGATTTGCGTCACTCCAATACCTCACATTCTGTGTATTTACATTTCCATTTAGATAGGAAGTACTTTCGTCTGCCATAAACACAAACAAAATTAGTATCATTGAATAGGTTTTTTCGATACCTTTTGAAAGAGGTGTCGCTTGCCGTAGGGTTCCATTTAAAATTATTGGTCACAATGGCCTTGTGACGTCATCTTTGACTTTCGTCATCTATCATCACTAGTAGGGAAGTTTACAACCTTTAATATTCAGTTTCCAAATTTTACTTGTTTATGTATAATCGTTCCAAAAATAAGAGGGGGGGAGGGGACTTTTGAGAAGCACTGTATACTATAACTAGCTGGTACCAGCAACTTCGTCCGCGTTGAATTTTGTATTTTTTGTGACGACTATTACAAATTCACTCACCCCTTTAGGGATAGAATTTCTAAAAATATTGAAACACGTATTTATTTATTTGTAACAAAGACCTCAAATACCAATTTTTATGACCCTTACTTAAAAACTAACAGAACCCCCATACAAACTTTCACCATTTCAGCCCTTTAGTGGTTGAATTTCTAAAAACACTGAAATGCATATATCTTCTATTTGTAACAGACTTCGAATACCAATGTCTATGACCCCAACGGAATTCCTATACAAACTTCCAATCCCAATTTTTATTTATTATTACACGGGATCACCCCTATTATAGTAATACAACCATCAAATTTTTGTACCATGTGGTATAGAAAAATCAAATGTTAGTAAATATATTTATACAAATAGAAAAACTCGAGTAAACTCAAGCACACTGAAGCACATGAAAGCGAGAATAAGCACTATGAACTAAATTTAGGCTATACAATTTAAAATAGATATAAATGACAAGTAGTATATAAAGGCTACCTGTTAGTAAATAAGTGAGTACAGTACAATACAGAAGATTTGGATGCATAAATAATAAATCCCTATGTTCCTCTAATAAGACACTTGAATTTTGACAGGGTTATACCTGTGATCTCTACATTCTTCTCATTGACCGTCCTAAGGGAACGATCAATAGGAGGGTGCATCCCATAGTTTGTATGGTGGTAAGAAACGTGAAACAGATCAGAATTTCTGAGGGTTCTGTTAGGCACATATAAGTGTATCATTTCAAGTTCAGGGCATATGACAAGGCCATTGATAAGTTTAAATATAAATATGAGGTCAGCATTCTCTCTTCTTCTGCTCAACGAGTCAAGTTTGAGACTGTTCAAAAGAAACGTATAAGTCGTGATTATCAATGTGTATATTCATTTTATAGGCGCAGAATCTCAGAAATGTATGTTGGACTCTTTCTAATGTAACATTATTATTTTCATAAAATGGCTCAGCGAACATGAATGAGCGGTAAATAGACCGTTGCTGTTAACTGCGGTAAGATGTCGGCAGTGGCACACCGATGTCGGTAAATAATTGGAATGATATCAGTTTTGCCGCACTGGCTGAACATACCTACGCATATTTTTTATTTTTTTTAATCTATTGTTGATACGGGATAGCCCCCATTACAGTATAATTACATGATCATAAATTTATGTTGAACTAAGATTAATAGGTATAAAATTATCTTAAACTAAAATTTTAAAATTAAAATTGTCATGGATGTTTTGAATTCAGCCAGAAATTACCTTTTAAAGATTTGCGATAATCGCGCCGATGTCGTTTTGATACAGTATGTGATCTCTGTAATGAAAATGCAACATTGGCATTACTGAATATCACGTTGGCAGTTGGCCCTACTGCTGATTTCGTGTAGGATGTCAAATCGGGTATTTTCTATTTTGTCTGATCATGGTCATGAAAAATAATCACACTGGCGAGAATTTTTTTCAGATTTGTGAAATATTTTTCCAGGCCAGTTTAAAATGCAATATCTGGGAAATGTGGATAAGTATCTTGGAAACCTCCGGAGATATAATAAAAATGGTTGAAATGGAGAAAAAGTTGTCTGTTTAGGTAAATAGGAACAATCTGGCTCTACAGTTTCAGAAATCCGCTACAATAGTGGCTTCAGAGAGTGAAAACAGTGAATTTGTATATATCTAGTCCATGAATCAGTCGATTCTGAATGTTTGGTGAATTTATTGTGTATAATAATGACCTATCTTCATTGAAGTTTCACTGTTTTTGAAGATATAATGCTAGATTGTTCTTAGGCGCTTATATGGGCCATTTTGTTTTCATTGAAACCGTCTTTATGCTCATTTCGTTCCAAGATACCCTATACTTCCATGTACTGCATTTTGAATTAGACGCCCCTGTATATATGCATAGATCATTGATGAAATCCCAACAGTGGAATGACGCGGTTGATTAGTGGATACTCGCAATAGCACCATAATCTGTACTATGCAATATCAGTTCATCTTAACTCTGTCTATCTGCTGAAGTCCCGCTATGTAATAAAGCGGGTGGTAGTCTGGAGGCCTACTGATGGCCGTCGCGTCACGGGCTAGCCGGGCTGACGACGTATCATGATTATGGCCCGCTTATGCTATCTGTCGTCTGTTTTTAAAGTGCCTCTAGAGGTCCACGCTTAACATGTTTGCTGGGGGTGACCAAATAATTGAGCAATATTCTAAGCGGGAGACTATCAAGGCTAAATACACAGTTCTCACATGATACATATATTGAATGGGTTTGAAATCCAAAACAATATAGGCACGGAATATGCAACCAGAATTACACAACATTCTCATACCACCATTGATCATGTTTTAGCAACAAGTAGTATTGGAGAGTGTAAAATAAACATTGAATATAGCACAATTTCCTATCATAATCTATTAGAAATAGAATTGTATTCAAAAACAAAAAACTATAATAATTGTAAAGTTCAAAAAACATTTAAGAAATAATAACCAAAATATGAGAAAATTGAAAAAAATGTTTTAGCAACAAGTAGTTTTGGAGAGTGTAAAAAATTATCTGTGCCGGTCATACATTCGAAACCTTGATCCAACTTATACAAGAAGCAAAAAATAAGGCTACAAAAACAATTAAAATTAAAATTAGGGAAAATAATGATTGGATAACCCCGCAGTTTTTAGAACTATTGAAAAGGAGAGACCAATTATACAAACTAATGAAAAAATTCCCTCAAGATCAACGAATCTTATGGGACTTCAGAAATAAAAAGAACCAAGTTGAAAATGAAAAAAAAAACAATTTTTTCAGAAAAAGATGGTATGATACTGATGGAAATCCAAAGAAACAATGGAATTTCATAAATAATCTAATAAAACATGAAAACAAGCAAATTACTGTAGATGCAATAGAGGTAGATAAAACATTAATAACTGATAAATTAGAAATTGTAAATAAATTTAACGAATATTTCTGTAATATGGTCAATCAATAGTCAATAAAATCAATCAAAACTCATAAGTAACCCACCTTCACATTATTTCGATGAAATTAATATAAAAAACTCTTTGTACCTATATGATACTAACATAAAAGAAGTAAGAGAAGTTTTGGATGAAATGAATGAGAATTCTGCTTTAGGTAATGATACAATTTCTGTAAAAGATTTATTAATAGTGCAGGAGACAATAATACCAGTCTTAGTCGACTTGGTCAATAAAATGTTTGAAACAGGGGAGTTTCCGCAGGAGCTAAAATTACCGTAGTATGTGCACTTTCAAAATTTGTGGAAATTCTCTTTAAAAACCGTATCATGAACTTCCTTACTAGATATGTTGAATTAGACAAGTATCAATATGGTTTTCAGAAACAATCGAACCCCCAAAAAGTGATACAATAGACTTTCTAAAACCATGTCATAACAACATGGATGATAAAAAATTTGTCCTAACAATATTTATTGATTTACAAAAGGCATTCGATGTAGTGGATCATGAAATTCTAGTCGATAAATTGAACCATTTAGGTATAAGGGGAAAAAAAAGTGCAAGTATATTAAAATCGTATTTAAAGGATCGGCAACAATATGTATCTCTAAATGAAGTTAATGGGTGAAATCGCGTATATAAACTGCGGAGTCCCACAAGGGTCAGTCCAAGTGGACCACTGTTATACTCGTTACACCCTAAATCTCAAAAAAAAGCAAAATCTTAAAGCTCGCTATTACATATTCTGCAGATGATACCATTCTAGTATATGAAGGAACTAACCTGGGTGAACTGGAAGACTTGGTAAATAGTGATCTAGAACTATATGCTAAATGAAACCTGGCAAATAAATTACAAATAAGTAAAAAAAAAGTCAGACCCAGATATCAGAATTGAATCAGGTAATTCAAAAGGTCGATCATACCAAATATCTGGGTTTGGGAAATTGATGACAACAAATGGCACAAACCGCAGAGCACAGGGCAAAAAAATTGTACCAATGATTGGAGCACTGTATAGATGCCAGAGCTACTCAAATTTTACCAAATAAAATTATGATATATAACCTTATTTTCTTTCTATATTCCGTTATCTGATAACAAACTGGGGGGTATGTTCTCAAACATTATTAAAAAAAATCCAAATTCTACAAAATAAGGTAGTAAAAACTCTATTTGGCTATGATTTCCCGAACTAATACAGAGTTAATCTACCATCAAACTGAAATTTTGCCGCTGAAAAAAATTCTACAAATAGAACAATGTAAATTTATTTATAAAATAACAAAAAATCAACAGAAATGCAATACAAACATGAATATAGTTATAGAAATACATTCTTATAAAACTAAAATCAAAACCAAATTTATCTACCCCAGGTGAGAACGAACATTGCTTTAAATAATCCCTTCTCTAAATGTCCCAATCATTTAACTTTTTGCCAAACCCATAAAAAATAAAGATAGTTACTCCTCGTTCAAAGCGGAGGTGATGCGATATGTTAAAAGCCATTGAATTTAAAATATATATGTTCCGGTACCAGCAATTATTGCTGATTAGGAACAATGCTTTGCAAAAATATTGACTATATTGGTATATACATGTCATATATTTGTCTAGAATCTTCATTGTTTCGGGAACAGGTTTATTGTAATATGTTCGCTAGTTTTAAATAGTTTTAATTGATTGTCCTTGAATATCTGAATTGTTTTTTATTTACATTTTTATGTACATGTGTGTATGGATATATGCATGTGTACATCTGCTGAAATTGTTATTCTTTATAGTCTGAAATATGTGGTATAGGTTAAGATTTTTTTTTGTATTTAGACTTTTGTATATTAATTATTAATTGAATAAAAAAAGCATTATCTAAAAAAAAACAAAAAAAAAAACAACTGATAATTGTTTGCAGTTTCGCAATATAAAACCAGTAGCTTTGATGTGTTTACTGCAATATGATTTAAATGATCCACTAATCGTAATTGTCCATCAAAGATAACTCCCAGATCCGTCGTTGAAGTGACGAGTGTTAGCGGATTTGCATTCATGGTGTATGAGGGGAGGAATTTTCTATTCCGTTTGTAAAAGCTAATATAGAGCTACATTTGCTGATGTTCATATGTAAATTATTTTCAATACACCATCTATCTAGGTTATTTAAATCATGTTGTATCAGAGTAACATCGTCTAATGACCCTATTGGTCTGAAAATTTTAAGATCATCTGCGAACATTAAAAAGTTTGAGTTTTCAAAACATTACTAATGTCATTGACAAAAATGTTGAACAGAAGAGGTCCACAATGAGACCCTTGAGGTACTCCCGATGGTATATGAATGATAGTTGACCTAGCATTCCCCACCCTAACTTGCTGTGATCGAGCAGTCAAGAAACTTTCAAACCATGAAAGAGACCAATCCGTGAAACCGAACATTCTCATCTTATGTAATAAGATGTTGTGATCCACACGATCAAATGCCTTAGAGAAGTCAGAATAGACTGCATCCATCTGGCCTTTATTCTCCAAGACATCTAGAATATTTTGTTCGAACACCATCAGGTTGGTAACAGTAGACTTATTCTGAGAAAATCCATGTTGATTATTTATTATGCGCTCCTCACAATAAAATTTCAACTGATCAGTTATTATTATTAGTATTTTAGGTAGGGAAGCCTGATTACATACACCACGGTAGTTTTTTATGTCTCGTTTATTCCCTGATTTAAATATAGGGCAAATGTAACTATGTTTCCATGCGTTAGGGACAATACTTGTGTCTAAAGAACATTTTATAAAAACTTTTTAACAAAAAATTAAACCGACGAAATACGGAACTGAAAAGTCAAAAATAAAATACACCTTCTCAGTCCCAATAACTAAGTGGCCCTTCTTATGTAGATAACTATAGTGTTAACGATGATAGTATTTTTAATGAAACCTTGCAGTCAATTCAAAGGGAAGAAAGTAATGGAAACCACATAAACAATGAAACTATCAATGAAAATTTTTTCCGGCCCGATCCTCAAAACAAAAATCTAACCTAACTCAAAGTGTACTACATAACCCTACATCTAATATTACTATACTCTTACTGAATATTCACGGTACGCATAAAACGGATGAATTGTTTGTGCTTTTAGAACATTAGGCTATCCCGGCATTGTCCTGCTAACGGAACACTGGCTTGAACTTGGTGAACAATGTCATATATCTAATTACAACTTTAGCAGCTTTCTAGGACTAACAATTACATGGTGGATCTATGACCGATACATAACTCTCCAGATAACATGGACAACCAATGGATATCCATTGGACATCCTTCATGAATTTTATGGATATACTGGACATCAATTATATCAAAGACTCTATGGACATCGATGGATGTCCAAAGTGGAACAACCTGTACATCCATAGAATATCCTGGATATCCATAAGATATCCTCCGAGACGTCCATAAGATATCTTTAAAATATATCCATAAGATATACTTCATCCTCAGGAATATTCAGCTATCTGAAAGATTCCTTGAGAGATATTCTAAAGATATCCTTCGGGGATATCCATCGAAGATAAAATATAGTGATAGCGATCTGGAGGGAAATGAAATAATGGTATTGAACAAAAAAAAATGTTTTAATAAACTCTGGTATAAAAAAAAATCTCATAAACTTCGGGGTAATCAACAAATAAATGTATATGTAAACTCGAAAATAAAAACAGAATATTAAATGCAGAATAATCATAAAAATAAAGTTCCTGAAAAAATAGAATGCTATTTTCTTCGTCCATCAGATGACAGATGCCTTTCTTTGGCCCTTCTCAGCCAATCTTAAATGGCTTCTTCAGTAGCTTTTTTATTTTCCGTCGAATCACTGAGGTCAGCCGCTTCTGAAATGATATGTATATATTCACGGGTATAATTAATGTTGAAATCTACAAAAAAATACTGAGAAATATTATGCTTTCTTTTGATTTCGAATACTGATGTTGATAATATATACCACTGCCATAGTTTTTCTCTCTCTTTATTGGTATAATATGATATATATATAATTATAATAATAATAAAAGGAACTTTATTGAACCGAACAAAAATTCAATTCACCGAAGTCCTTCTGCCTTATATATATATATATATATATATATATATATATATATATATATATATATATATATATATTTATATATATATATATATAAGCATTATTGACATAAACTTTTCTTGGAAATTTTGCATTTTCACTGAACTAGCAGTCTGTTTTGAGGCAATACAAATTATTATCAAATAAACAGAACAACTGAATGGGCTTTTCACCTAGTGATGATTCAGCCAGTTTTAGTTGTCAAGTTTATTTTTTTTGCTCCATACCAAAAATTTTTGGATGACAAACATTTTAGTGAGCATGGAAGAAAGGCATCGTTCCGCAAAGTCATATTTTTGAGATTTCATTTAGGTACTTAAAAACAGAGTTCTAGAAAAAGAAATAGAACAACATACAACTTACCTACAGCAGCTTTGAATTTCGATCCAGTTCCCTAATATTCTTCCGAAAGATTCATTTTTTCAGTGCAATCAATAGAGAAATGTTCGAATCTACTGATGAATCATCTTCATCACATGTCCACTGTTGTAGGCATACACACCATTTCTAATCTGGGCACTGTGACATTTGTAAAACTCGTGTATTGTGGCAAATGTAACGACGTGCTTTTTAGCATTTCTGAAAATATCGAAAATCAAACAGCAAACACATAAATGCATTGGAAATAATGGATGTTTATAGGTTATGTCCTTTTCAATTCATATTTACCTGTATTCGGCCAATATATAATTCCCTTTTTCGAAACAATCAATTGCTACAGATGAAAACCATTATGTCCAGACCAACAGGGTATCAAAAACGAAGTAAAATAGAAAAAAAAACACGACTTTTGTTTGGATTCAGTGCTATGACTATGACGTTCCTCAACAAAATAAAATGACACAGACGTCGCCAGTAATTATGCGTATAGTATGGCCTGTCGCAGACACATGTATATCTGTTCTGTGGTCGCAGAGGGTGCCCGCGACAAAGGTACAATTTGTGTATCTACGAGAATGTTTAAATTCATTTATGATTGCTTTGGATATCTCATGGCCATCCCTAGGATATCTTCTGAAGGATATCTTCAAATCCCTCGATGGATATCCATTTCAAATCAAGTAGAAAAACGAAACATGAGATTTTTCCAAAAAAATTAATATGTACGAGCATGAAAGAAACTCAGGAATTGACAGAATAAAAATCAATCTTGCAATTTAAACTTTTCCATATTTGCTCCGGATATCTTATGACCATCCATATGATATCTTCTGAAGGATATCCATTTCAAATCCGTCGACGGATATCTTATGGATGTCCATTTCAAATCCAGGGATATCCCGACCAGAATTGGACATGAAATGGATATCCATAGGATATCCTGTGTTATCTGGGCTGCATTTGTAAATTATGACTTCAAATATATTGATATTCTGAATGACTTGCTGGAAGATAAAATATTTGAGTGTTCTATGATTCACTGCAAAATAATTAATATTTACATACTCTGTATCTACAGGTCCCCAACATCTGACATAAATCTATTCCTGTTTAAATTAGAATCCCTGCTTTATAGACTTCCTCCCAATAGCAAAATTATTCTAACCGGTGACTTCAACATAAATTTCATTGATGAGAACTCGGAAGCTACCCAGTCTCTTTCAAACATTATGAGTTCCTTTAATATCACCATGCATATAGACACTCCTACCCCTATAACGCAGCACTCTGCAACTATTATAGATTATGTGTGCAGTAACTTTGATGATGAAACTGTGTCTACTGTAATCATACCATCAGGTCTATCAGATCATGAAGCAATATAATATATATATAATATAACAAAAAAAATTACGAAATATTTTTATCCTCATGCCTAAATAATGACTGGTTCTTAATGGATAAGAATGATAGTTTCTTTGCATTCTATAATGAAATTATACACATTTTTAATGGCTCATTTCCATTACAGAATATAAAAATTAGGCAGAATAAAGAATGGTTAACTCTAGGCATCAAAACTTCTTCAAAAAACTTACGGTTCTTGCATTATATCAGAAAATTTACTGATAATCATCTCTTTCACTCTTACTTCTGCAATTACCGTAGGATTTACAGGAAAATGTTGAGGCTAGCCAAAGATCTATACTACAAAAACAGAATTGAGCAAGCTGCAAACAAACCTAAGGAAAGTTGGGGTATTATTAATGAGCTCAGAGGAAAAATTTCAAATACACATCAAATTTCCCTAAATCCTAACACTCTAAACGAGTATTACTGCTCAGTAGCTGAGAAGTTAACGGACAAACTATCGTCCGATAAAAATCCACTTGATTACCTTTCAAACGTAGAATTGCGGATAGCATTCTACTTTATGATACAGATCTTCAGGAACTAAAACAGTTATAAAGTCAATACATAAAAAAGAAATCCTCGGGAATCGATGAAATTTCGGCGAGAATCTTCGAAAATCTCCCAGACAATGTTCTCAGTATTTTTGCAAGTCTGATTAATGATTCGTTTCGTGATGGCTATTTCCTGACTTTTAAAAACATCACTTGTAATTCCTCCAAAAAGGGGAGACACCGAGAATCCGGCAAATTTTCGACCAATTTCTATAATTCCACAATTGCCAAGATAATAGAAAAATTAGTAAAAAAAGAATAATGGAATTCTTGATTAAAATGGTATCATCAGCAAACAACAATTTGGCTTTCAATCCGGTAAAATACAAATGATGCTATCTTTTCCTTCCTCTATGAAGTATATACTGAACTCAACAATGATTTTGCGGGCAGTATTTTTGTGATTTGTCTAAAGCTTTCGACTGCGTAAATCATGAAATACTGCTGCAGAAACTGAGTGTTACGGTTTCAGAGGAGTAACAATGAATTGGGTAAAATCGTACTTATCAAATCGCAGCCAGATAGTAGTAACCTCCTCAAGATCATCAAAATCTTCTATAAATTGTGGAGTCCCAGGGATATTTGGGCCCAGTTCTGTTTTGTTGTATTTAATGATTTGTCAAATATAAGCATATCTGGAAAGTTTACACTATTCGCTGATGACACCACAATAATTTGGGCCCAAGAATAGTTGTGAACTCAAAGAGGTGATATATAAGATGTCAACAGTATTAAAGTTTGGTGTGTCTAATCGTCTTGTACTCAATATTTCAAAACCAACTTAATAAGCTTCCGATGCTTACTTGATGACTTACCTTGGGTCAAATGTTATTGAAAATAAATTAAAACAAAAATTCCTAGGTTGGTTATTGATTACGAAGTTGAGATTCAAGGATCACATTCTGGCCTTGAGGAAAAAAATATCGTCTGGGTGTTTCGCAGTCAAGATTGTCTCTAATGAGTTGGGATCGTGTGCGGCTAGAGTCGTTTATTATTCCCTAATTGAGTCTCATCTCAGGTACGGCATCCCATTCTGGGATGCATGTACTGATAACTGCATGAACAGTATTCTTGTTCTTCAAAAAAGAGGGCTTAGGTTTATGTGCAAAGCTGAATTTCGTGACTCCTGTAAGCCTTTATTCATTAAATTAAAATACTTACAGGGATGCAACTTTATATTGGAAACCGTTTATTTGATTAGAACATCTGAACACGTTCAACAAACTTCCTTTCACATTATGTCCTCGACAAGCTATAAATGTAAGTCTGCCCTTCCTAAATCATCACTGATAAAAAATTCTTTATTTACAATGGCAAGATGTACAACCATCTACCTATATCAAAAACACAGCCAATTTGAAAATTTTTAAAAAGTCCGTAAAAAACTTGCCGTTAAATAAACCTTACTATAATTTACAGGAATTTTATTCGGACACATTCTAACACTTTACAATATTCTATTTATTTGTTATCGGCTAGTCTATACAATGTCTGTTTGTTTGTGTAATTATATTGTATTTGCTGTCTATTTTATATTGTATATGCTGTCTATTTCATTTATACATGGTTTTACATATTAACTAGTAGGAAACTGACATATATTATCTTATTACTTTATATTAATCATTGACCAGTATGTACTAAACATATCTTAAAACTTTTAGATGTAAGCAAACTTTGTCAACAAGAATTTGGTTTCTTATGATAATAAAGTATATTCTCTCTCTCTCTCTCTCTCTCTCTCTCTAAGCTCCTAAACTAATGTAAGTAACTAATTTTGAGTCGGCACCAAACAAACAAGCAAATGAATTAGGTAAGGCGTAAAATGATGGCATCGAGTTGGGCGGTGACATTCTGATAATTTTTTTGAAGTAATTTAATGATCTTCGTTGATTGTTTGTTTGGCGCTGACTCAAAATTAGTTACTTATATTAGTTTAGGAGCTTAGTTATTGAGACTAAGAAGGTTTATTTGATTTTTTACTTTTCAGTTCCGTATTTCGTCGATTTAATTTTTTGGTAAAAAGTTTTTATTTTTCAATTTTTTGTGGCTGAAATCTACTAATTACTAACTGCTTGTTTTTTTATTACTTCCAAAATACTTACTTACCCACCTTACTTCAACTATTACCAGTTGAATAATATGATTATCTACTGTTACTATTTGTTGTAATATAAATTATTTTTGTTGTTCTGGTTAGTTTATTTCATTACTTTGTATATCATTCCATCCTCTCATAGATTTCTAGGAATCAATATTGATTCTAAACTCACCTGGAGCAATCATATTGAGTATATAAAACTCAAGCTCAGTAAACACATATTTCTACTCCGTCAATTTTATATTGA